>SNQJ01S0229138.1:0-14383 GCA_010110895.2 Picea sitchensis
ACATTCATCGACCTTCTTCATAAGGTCCATTCACATCATACATTCACATTTTCATCATGCTTTAGCATGGTAATTCCTATATTAGGATTAATTACAAATTTTGGGGAAACAGGGTGTTACAGACAACCTCTACCAAGCTATGAAAATTTCCTTCTAACTCTTCCCCTTTTTCTCTACCTTGCGCAACTTTCCCTGTGAGCTCTTATATCCTCTGCGTTGTAATATGTTCTTTGAGAGACTTTGTTCTCTTAGCATGATCTTGAGCCATTCTTGTTTTTTCCTTCTTCAGTTTCACAATTATTTGCGCTTCTTTCTCTTGGAGAGGTTCTAACTGTGCTTGCATTGCCTGCTTGTTATTCTGTGCAGTCTTTAATTATGTCTGTAGGATCTTCATCAGATGCATTCCCTTCAATCACTCTGTGATTCTCATGGAATTTTGTCTTTGTTTCAGCTCCTAGATTGTAGTGTTGATTACCTCATCTTGTTGGTCTAGTTTTTGGACCCTATCATCTTCTTCCAACATCATCCATAGTTGTGTGGTCCTGACAAACAGTTGTGTGACCTTTTCAGCTTCTTTCTCCATCATTTCCACTTGTAGGGTTGCATGTTGTTCCCTTTCAGCCATAAGTTTGAGAGGATTAGTTGGGGTTAATTTTTCTTTAAGTTCCTCGATCTCCTTCTTGTAGTCCTTGAGCATCTACGCGATGATTTGGATTTGTTCTTATACATGGCTCATGGCTACTTGCGCATTGTCTAGAATTCTTGTGAAGACTTCCTTCAGCTTCTGCTCTAAGTTGTATGTGTGTTGTTTCTCCTCTTTCATCTCCAACTTTACGTGCCCGACCACCAGTTCTAGTGCATCCTTGCCATTTCTAGTGCCTTGCAATTCCATTGCGTATGTTCTTGCTCGCGATTTGACTTCTTGCACGACACTGACTTACAGTTTGTAAAGTGCCTTTGTTGGTATTTTCACCAATACCAATTGTATCTGTGCCAGATATTTGAGTGGTGTCTCGGATATGGCCTCTTCAATCTACAACATCTTTGTTTTTATTTGGAAGCTTAGACTTGCTTGCGCTATGGTCTAGATGATGTCTTCTTCGTTCTACGCAGTCCTATCCTCTGCTTCTGTCACTGGGGGATTGATTTTGTTCCCATTTCGTGCCTTCGCATTGCTTGTATCTGCTCTAAGACCTGCTTGATATCGGCCAACTTGTTTTGTATCCTTCCTCTTTGGTTCTCAGCCTCTTCAAACTCCTCCACTACACGGTCATGTCCTCTCTTTGCGACAAGATCGGCATCATCCTCAGTGATTGTATATTTTGGGATTTGTTTATGGGCCTTGGCCTTCTTGCGCAGCCCCCCTGTATGTACAATTGGTCGTTTGGGTGGCCTTGTTTCTTGTGGAGTAGTTTCCGAAGGGGTTTCTTGCGTCATTATGTTCCCCCTTCCTTGTTCTTCCTGCGCTGGGGAATTTTCCTTCTTTCCTGTCTGCGCATCCTTCTTTGGAGTGTTTCCCTTCTTCCGTTGATTTTGACCGGGCTTCCCCTGCTTTGTTGGTTTCTTGGACGTAGTGTTGTCTCTTACAGGTGTCTTGGATGACCCTGCTTCCACTTATTTTCCCTTGGTCATGTCCTTGGTGATGACTGGGATCTTCCAGTCATCATGCCAATATTTCATTACCATTTCAAATTCCTCTTCATTGATGCAGAATCGAAGTTGCATCCATTCTTTCTATGGATCCCTACGCGCTTGGATCCACATGTTGTGTCACATAGCCCTAAAGTTGGATATCCCTTAATATTGGGCGACCATGTATGGAGTTATCCTCCAAGTGTTGGTTATGTTGTCTTGTATGTCGCTGAGATACTGAGCAAATTTGTTGGCATTTCCACTTCTTCGTTTGGGGTCCAAAGTGATTCCCATTAATGTGTACCGTGTTGCACAATAGTATCCTACCCTATCGTAGAAATAGGAGTAGGGAGTCTCTTTCCATCCAATTAATGCTATCAAAATCATCAACCAGGAGTAGTGGAACTCTATTCCCAATTCCTACGTGTCCTTGCAGTCATCTAGGAACAGGTTCAATCAGTATGGCGCCCAACTGAGCATGGTGTCGTTTGTGCACTATCTTGTTGTTGCGACAACCCTTGCGGGAACCTCCTCCTTGCGGCATTTGTGAAGTATCTTTCATGCCATTAGCTGCATGGACATCCTGGTGGTTGTTTCACTGATATGTTTTATGATTATTCCACACGAGCCTCTTTTCATCTTGTACGTCTTCTTCATCTCTTCCGCGAGAGCCTTCTCTTTGGTTTTATCATCTAGGTACTGCGTGGGACTCTCGTTGTTTGATGGAAGACCTGTGATGAATGCAATCATCTCTACGTCAATGGAGATCGGTTCTTCTAACCATTAAAATCCTCCATGGAGGACTGCCATCAAATGCTTGACGTAGTTGTTCCCCTGTTTCCCCTGCCAAAGTGGGGAATCTCTACCAATTTCAGGATCTCTGTGTTTTCCAGGCCTGTCGCCCATTTCTTTGGCTGCAATATTGGATCTCCAAATGGCCTTGTGCCTAGGCTCTCCATGTACACATGTTGCACGAATTCTGTTAATTTGTTGGTGTTAGACACATCGTGATCTGTGTATCTTAGCCTTTCCATGCAACCCAGTAGAGTTGGTGTGGCCTGCACCCTTTCTGGAATACAGGATAAAACAATCGAGGTGTCGGGCTGCTTGTGTGGGGACCGCATGGTGGGTTTTTTTCCCTTTCTTTTTACCAGTACGCTAGAGGTCCCAGCCTCTAGTTCTTTGTCTTTCGCATCTGACTCTGCCTTCCCTGTGATGTCTTCAATCTTTACTTCTTCCTACTGCGTGGACCCCACCATAGGTTGTGGTCTCGGCCCGTCAGACTTTGTCCTTTCGTTGTCGCCACCATTTGTTCTATGGACTGCTTCGGCCCTGGAAGGTTGTTGTGGGTTGCTTGTAGCTAATGGTTCGTGGCCTGCACATTGTCAATATCCATCTCAATCATTTTCGGGGCCTATTCTTCTTCCTCTACCAGTGTGGTGCTCACTGGTTCGACCTGCGGCGAGGGAATCATGTCAACGTCAACGATTCCCTCTCTCTGTGTAAATTCTTGTTTTGCCTTTGCGGTTTCCTGTGGTGACCTGAGACTACTACGTGTTTTCCTTGCTCTTTGGCTTGGTACACCAACCTTTGGAGGTGCCATCATGGGTAATTCTTGCTTTCTCGATTGAGCTTTGACTGCTTCGATCTCTGCACTTGCTTGTTTGCCTCTCATCTTCATGCTCGTTAGCTTTGCAAGTTTACAAATGCACAATAAGTCTTGTTTGGATGTTTCCACTTTATATAGGGCTTCATACGCACCATTAATATTCTCGGAGAAGCTTCTTTGGTTGTTATTAATCCAGTGAAGCTTGTCAAGTACGCTTAATTCAGTTTCATAAATGCCCAATTTGTGCCTTTTTACCCTAACAACCAGTTTTTTATTTTTCAACTGTTGGCCCCTTTTCTGGTGCGCTGCACCTTTTCGGTGTGTCGTACATTTCTGTTGTGACTTTCTCTTTGTGCGCAGTGTTTTCTTTTTGTTAACCAAATGTTGCACGCGGTCACTTTTTCTTTTTATCACGTTGATTCCACTATCTGTTGCACACAATATTTTCCAGTATTTTGTATTTTCTTTATTTTCTACTTTTGTATTTATTTTTTCTTTTTTTTTCTCCTTTTTATTTTTTTTTATCATTTTTTTGTTCTAATCTTTGATATAGTACACTATATACATGTCTTTCTCACTGTGTTGTAACTTTTAAGGGTTAGTACGTCCACTGTCCCTGTATAGTTTCAATCGACTACCCTTGATCATTCCTTTCAATTTTGTTCCTCCCAAGTCCTTTATCTATATAGATCCCCCATCTGTGATAGTCTTTATTTCTTATGGCCCTAGTCAATGCATTCTAAACTTACCAGGATGTTGAAAAAATTTACTGTCATAGAGCAGGACTATGTCTCCCTTTTTAAAACTCTTCTTTTAATATGTCTTTCATGTTAGGATTTGTCTCTTGATTTTTGTACTTCCTGGTGAAATCCTACCAGAATCTTGTCCTCTTCCATTTCCATTAGTTGATTTAACCTTTCCTGTACTGCGCCTCTTTCTGTCATGTTGGTAATCGCTACTAGGCGTAGACTAGGTACCAAAAATTCTAATGGCACTAATGCTTCTTGCCCATACACCAATATGAATGATGTTTGTCTTGTCAACTTCTTACATGTGGTCCTATATTCCCACAATATTGCTAGTATTTTCAAGTCCCAATCATCTCTATTGACATTGCAGATCTTAGTCAAATTATTTTCCAAGATCTTATTGAAAGATTCTATTGTTCCATTTTCCTGAGGATGATATGGTGTACTCTTCTAGTTATAGACTTCAAACTCCTCAGTCATAGACCTGATGGTATTGTTGATAAAATGTGTGCCTTGGTCACTCATCAAAATCCTTGGACATCTAAATCTGATGATCACTTGCTCAAACAAGAATTGTTTGTTGTCTCTGCGCTACAGTCTTTGATTGGCGGTGCTTCTTCCCATCTTGTTAAGTATTTAGTCACAGTAATGATATGTCTAGCTCCTAAACTTTTTGTTGGTGAATTAATAGGTCCCACAAAGTCTATTGCCCATTTTTCAAATACCTATAGAGTCACTTGTGGTCTTAGAGGCATCTCATCCCTTCTGTTGGGTTTTCCAACCCTCTGACAGACATCACATTTATGGAAATATTCCTTGGCATGTTTATGGGTTGTTGTCCACCATAATCCTACATGAAATACCTTCTTCATAGTATCTTTTCCTGCATAGTGTCATCCATCTATACCTTCATGAGATTATGTCAAAATTATGGGACTTTCATGTTCTAATACACACCTTCTCAAAATTCTATCTGCACCCATCTTATATAAATGTCCTGCAATAAGTTGATAGTCTGCAACTCTGACTACCATATTTTTCTTCTGTGCAATGATAAAATCTTGTGGCACAATACTTGTACTTAAGTATTCAATAATATCAGTGAAGTACTCATCAGCTACCTGTATGGAAAATAACTATGCATCATGGAAGTTGTCTTCCAAGTTAGTAGGTTCTTCTCCATTAGTTACCCTTGATAGGTGATCATTTCCTACATTCATCTTCCCTGGTTTAACTATTACTTGGAA
Source organism: Picea sitchensis (assembly GCA_010110895.2). Classification (NCBI taxonomy): domain Eukaryota; kingdom Viridiplantae; phylum Streptophyta; class Pinopsida; order Pinales; family Pinaceae; genus Picea; species Picea sitchensis. Next base: position 5,238 of record SNQJ01S0229138.1, read on the forward strand.
ATCAAATTCTTGGAATAACAATATCCATCTACAAATCCCCCCCCCCCCAACACTAGCTTTTTGACTAGATATTTGAGGGAAGAATGGTCAGTGAACATTTTAAAGTGTTTACCCAGTAAGTAGTGCCTAAATTTATGAAGTGCATATGCCATGGATAGGCATTCTCTTTCTATGGTGTTGTAATTCTTCTTTGATTCTGACAATTTTCTGCTTGCAAAGGCTATAGGATGGTCTAAGTCACGTGCTCCTCGTTGCGTCAGAATTTCTCCAAGTGTTATGGTTGATGCATCTACATGCACATGGAATTTATTTTCTCAATTTGGGAATACTAGGATAGGTGTTGTGACCATATTTTCTTTTAAAGTGTCCAATCCTTGTTGACATTCCTCATTCCATTGAAATATGGTGTCCTTATTTAACAATTTTTCCATTGGTGCAACAATTTGTGCATACCCCTTTATAAACTTCATGTACTAGCCTGTATGTCCTAGTGTTTCTCTCAATTGGCGCACTGAATTTGGTGGTGGTAAATTCACAATGACTACAATCTTAGCAAGATCCAGTAGTAAACCTTTGTTAAACACTATATGTCCCAACAATATTCCAAAAGGTGTGCCAAAATTGCATTTCTTGATATTTAATGAGATCTGACACTGCCTGCATCTCTCCAACATGAGTATTAAAACTTCTACATGATTCTTTAGAAGATTATATACACTCCAGTCATCCAGATATACTTCTAGAAACTAATGTATGAACTCCTTAAAAGCAGCTATGACTACTCTTGAAAATATGGCTGGTGCATTCTTCAGCCCAAATGGCATGACTGTATATTGGTAGGATCCCCATTCTATAGAAAACATAGTCTTATACCTGTCCTCTGGAGCTATTTTGATCTGATGGTAACCTGAGAATCCATCTGTAAATGAATATGCTTCCTGGCCTCCCACATTCTCTAACACCTCATCTGTAAAAGGGGTAGAAAAAGGGTCATGTAAGCAAGCATCATTCAGTTTTCTCAGATCTACACAAATCCTTATCCCCCCTTGTTTCTTTTCTTGGAATACCATAGGACTTATCCATTCAGATTTCTCTATTGTTTCAATGATACCAACTTCCAACATTCAGTCAATTTCTTCTTTCACTTTCTGCTTATATATTGGATTCAGTCTGTAAGGTCTCTTCCATACAGGTCTTGCCTTGGGTTTGAGAGGTATTTTCATCTCTCCTAGCTCCCCTGCTATGTGTTTCATCTCTGTAAAGGTCATTGGGAATATGTCATTGTATTCTCACAGTAACTCTATTATTCTTTCTACTGTTTGTTCGTCCCAATAGTCTCCAAAACTTGCCATTTTAGGATTGTCAATTGTCCCAATGTTGACTTTCTTAACTTTGATTGGTGTAGCAAATACTTCTGACTCCAGAGATGGACCTTGCACCTCTCTTTCTCCTTCAATTTATGTAATTTGAATGTTGTGTGGATCATCTTCATCTGGTGCTTCCTCTTCAACACGATAGCATGAAAGTAGTTCTTTGACTTATTTTTTGTTCTGTTGTTGATATTCTTTCATGAGTTCAACCTCTGGTTCATCAATAAATACCATTCCTTGTATCATCTTCAATGTTGAATAAATTGTTGGGTTCTCATGTTCAAATGAGAAGGTTACTACAAAGTTCTGTTGTAAGCATGCCCATTCTGTAGTACCTCTGCACATCTCTTGGTCTATATACCAGTTCCTTGGAATTCCTTCCAATGTAGTGATAAAGTGATGAGGACATTCCTTTGGTGGTGTCATCCTCCATTGTGTTCTACACTTCTTCAAGTGTTCCATTGGTGTGTTTTTCCCATCATACCTCTGGACTATTTTTCTTCCTAGTTCTACACCAAATCTAATGCACAATAATCATTTACATTGATACCAGTCCTGAATTGTTTCTTTGTACACATGCTACTATCTTGCAGGTGTTGCCTTGAGTGCAATGTCTAAGGCTAAGAGTCTCTGATTTTCTAACACTTCCTCTTCATATTTTGTCAGAAATTCCTCTAAGTCATTTAACCCATGAAAACTGGGAGGTTCTCTTATCTCTATACCAAACCATCTTACTGCGCGGTCTATTATTGTGCACCTTCTTGTGGAAACTTCATGTAATCATTGATGTCAATTATCCAAACCTATATCTAAGTCAGAAGCATATGATGTAATGCTTATCCATCTAAGTACCTCATCTGCAGTTAGGTTAACATAATCCTCTTCTCGCGCGTTGGTTTTGTACAACTGGCTTATTTTTTCCAGATCCAAACAAGTGGGCTCTACAAACCTTTATCCTTCTAAAAGATCCAATGGTGCAATGACTCTATATTCATCTAATTCAAAATTCATTTTCTTTGTCTTCAAGTTGATGATGGCTTGGTTATCAAATGCCCAATCCAATCCAAGCAATGTTGGGTAAGGTGTTGTGCACACTCCAGCCAAATCTACTTCAAAATATGTTATAGTGCACACTCCATCCAAATCTACTATCACACCTTTAACCCTTCCAATTGGTAATACTCTATGTTGATTTTCTAATTTCAAATGGACAGGTGAATAGCCTAGTGTGGGTTCTCCCATACACTGCCATGTCTTCTTAGGTAAGATATTTACTTTAGATCCTAAGTCCAGTATAATATCACCCATGTTGAAGTCCGCAATATTAGCATTTAGTCTGAATTCCATGATTTTCCTTCTTCTTGTATGCAGATGATTGATTGTTTTCTCCTCTAATTTCCCTTCTACCTCTGTGTTACATCTTTCTAGCATATTTTGTAATATCTTAACAGATGATGGATCGTTCAATAACTTAACACAGTATTTCATATTTTTTTTTATGTTACTTACTTGCTCTAAAGGTTGTGCTTCACTGGTATGTTCCATTGAGGAGAGAATTTAATCTATCGATAATTTTTTAGTGTGATGCACAGATGATGTAGATGCCAAATTTTGTTTGAGAAACTCTTGTATGGCCTCCTTAAATGTTTCATTTTCTTTTTGTGCATTAAACTACTTATGTGGTTCAATATTCTTCTTAACCCATTGGTGTTGCGCTGGATCTGGTTTTACTGCGTCAGATCATGTCTTGGCTCCTCTTCGAGTGACTATATTGATGCTTCTCCCATCATCCCTAGCTTCTGCAGAGATACATTGGACATTTTGGTTATTCTGGTTCCTTTTTTCCTTTATCTTTCCCAAGAGTATTGGATAACCTTTTGTATCATGGTCTGTTGTGTGATAGTACATACATGTCATTGGTGGAAGTGGACACTCCCTTGCATAATGTCCTAGTTGTTGGCAGTTGTGACACACTACTGGACCTCTACCTCGTCGTCCACCTTTGTATTCACCTTGATCTCCTCGCGGTGCGTTGTACTGAGGTACCTGATTATACTGCGCGGGGTTATACTGTGGTTGTGCATTGTTGTATTGCGGCTATGCATTGTTATATTGTAGTTGTGCATTGTTGTATAGTGGTGGTACCTGGTTGAACTGAGGTGCAGCTTGTCTTGTCATCTTTTCTTCTTGTACCCTATAAGTATCTGAAGTTATTTCTCTCATCAACTCCATTGTCCTACAATCTTTATCATCATGACCCACTGACTTGCAAAAGTTGCAGTATGAACTTGTGGGTACCATCTTATACTGTTGCATCATTAGACAATGATATGGATCATGCCCATGCATTTTACAAATCTTGCACCATGGTCCTCCTGTTGGAAAAGGATTTGGTACTCATGTTGCCATATACTGCGTGAAAATTGGACATGCGTTCTTATGGTGTCCTTATGTCCTACGTGTGGTACACCAAGCAATTCTATTTTCTCTTTGCCTTTATTTTGGTTAAGTTGAAATGTTAGGTTCTTCAGATCCTCCTTCAACTCCTCTATTGTTGGATCTATCTTCTTATACTAGTTCTCTTCTAGTTGTAAGGCTGCCTGCAGAATTTCTGCCTGAGTTTGGAACTCTTGTTGTCTTAATGGGTATTTTAAATGTGGTAACAGTGAGTTAACAAATAAGTGATTATGATGCATGTGAGTCATTTCATACTTCAACTTACCTTTCAAATGTTTAAACCTATGATCAATCTCTCAAACAGACTCACCTGGTTTTTGCTTGATTTCAATCATTTCATTCATATACTGGTTCTCTGATTTGGGCTTCGGAAATTCATTTATTAGTAGTTTTTTCACATCTGCAATATTCCTTGTTACTCCTGGTGGATTGTTTACATCTAGGCTCATGTACCAATCCAATGCGTGGTCTCTTAGCGTGATAGCTAACTAAGTGATTTTTGTATCCTCATATGTGATCTGCTTTTCTTCCCAAATATTCTCATAGATGAATAAGTGTTTTTCAGGGTCCTTTGATGCCTCTCCCTGAAATTCTGGTAATCTAATAATGTGATCATGTCCTGCCATATTGAACTCTGTTGAACTACTACCTCCACGCAATGTAGATATTTGACTATTTATTCCTGAACTAGCTCCCCCAGTTTATGTTCCTTGATTGGATCCTTGTCCTATTGCTTTTCTTCTACTAAAATTTGGTTTTCTAAACACGGGTGTTCTTTCTGGTGTATTAGTCACACATGGGGTTGTAGGTTCCACATTGACGGTGATCTGGATTGGAGTTCTACCTTCTATCCCTGCCCTTGGACCTCTTGTTTTCCTTTCATATGTTGCACGTAGGATTTTCCCAATCTGCTCCACAGCCCAGAGATCCTCTACCTCTTCCTCATTGCTTGCCAAGCCCTCTCTATCAACTATGGCTCTCTTCTTTTTATTCATCTTATATTGGTAGGGTTCTCCACTACGTGCATTTCCATCTTCTTCCCTTATATTCTTTATCTGGTCTTCTTCCATCATAATTGGGTCCATGGACTCCTTCTTCTTTCTCTTACCCATCTCCACCTCCATTTCTTCACCTCCTGTTATTGCTTCCCCCCTTCCCCCATGCACGCAGGGAAGTTTAGTTGTATGATTCCATGGTCATTACACCGTTTTTATACAGTAAAATCTTGATTGAAGTATACAATGATCTAATATACCAACCTCTGGGTCCTTTTAGAAAATCCTTCTCTACTTCGTTGCAAGACTTCACGGTATCTACCACAAATTCAATGATAAACCCTGCAACAATACTATCTAACCAGAAATCTATTGTGTGCGTAAATCTTTTATTAACTTGTTGTAACTACACGATCTCCACATGATTCCACTCCAGATTTTTTATTCGATTTGTTGGGTGGTTGTGTTGTAACCTCAATAGCCACTCTTGCAACAAATGTGGTAAATCATAGAAAAATACCTCATGCAAATCACTAAACATGTATTTGTCAAGATATTTACGTGGTGTTAACTTAGGATTTTTGTTATGCTTCTGTGCAAACTCAATTTCATTTGTTTTCGACCATCTTTCAATCTCTGCCTTCGTTGGATTCCACGGCCTGAACATCCCCTTCTATACCTTCATTCTCCACGGATTCCATCCACTTAATCCTAGGCAGTTCCAGCTGGCAACAGAACTATTTGTTGGTTGGATATTTCTTTCACTTCTTGGTCTGACCCAGGTTTGTATCTCAATAGGTTTCCAACAAAACTCTCTAAAACTATCAGCCCTCCTAGTAAACTAGAAGGCAACATTGCGCACAAAGTGCACTGCGCAGTCTCACCTGAGATAGCTTTATGGGTGACTACAATACCCAGGTGTTTGCAGTATAGGACTGAGTGGGGATCTGAGGGTGTATTATATCTTTCTTTATGTATTAAACTTGTTATTGATTCAAGTATTTCTAAGATTCATTCATCTTTTACCTCATGTATGCATGCTAATACATCTAGCTTAACCATTCATTCATAAACTAATCATTGATAGAAAGTAAACATTCAAGAAACATCACATAGAACACAATTTTTACCATGGTTAACCCGTTCCTTGGCTATGTCCACAAAGATTTGGATTCTCTCCTCTTTTATTTAGTCTGTTGAAAAATATGGCATTGCGCACATTACATCTTCAATCATACAATCATGATGATGTTAAGGAACCTATGTGAGGAGGACCTCCTCAACCTGTGACCTGGCCCTCAATATCTAGCTTACTTGACTCTTCTAAATCCTTATTAAAATCATAATAACCGGCATTGACTCATCAACAATAACCGAACTCAACCGAACCTACAACAATTGAACCCCCAACCTAGACCTCCTAGGTTCTTATTTATAATACTCTACTGGCTTATAGCTGTTACAACCTTTGTAAAAAACCCTAACCCTATCATGGTTAGGCTTGCATGCCTTCTCACCACGTTGATTTTCCTCTTTGCATGTTTCTTTTCCTCTTGTATTCTCCTTTTCTTCCACCTGTTCTTCTCCAAAAATAGGCCTGTGCCCAAAATAGCCTTTCTTATCAAAATAGGATTTCACCCAACAAACACCTGTACCAAACCGTGCATCAATCATGCACCAACACATGTACCAAACTGTGCATCAATCATGCACCAACACTTGTACCATATGCATCAACCATGTATATCAACAATGTACATCAACACCATACCATGTATCAATCATGTACAATACCATGTGCCAACAAGTTTCTCAACCATATACCATATCACTCTCAATCATGCCATGTACCATAAGATAAGACTTAATTATACACCATAACATGTAACCAAACCATACACCAAGATAGCCAATAATACCTCTAATCAATGTACCATAACATCACCAAGATGTACCATATCACATACTATCATCACCATGCATGTACCATAACACCATAACCATAACCCTTAAGACTTACCTTTGATCCTGTAGCTTACTTGTTGTACTGTAAACTGACCTATAACTCTTCCACAGTCCTCAACAACCCGGTACCAACATCCCTTCACAACCTTTCACAATCCCTTTTACATATACGCGACTTGCTCTTCTACAGCCCACGAATATCCATTCTTTCCTCCACTACAACCCGTGTACATTCACTCCCTGCAGACCTGCAACTCACGTATACCTCAGAAAACAGGGTTACTCATATTTGTCGCAACCCTGAGACTTTCACCTTCTACCTTCCTTCGCAACCTCAGAAAAATGTCGTTACAAACTAGCCAAAAGATCACAATACTAGACCATAACATTCACAAGATAGATATTCAATTGTAAGTGTGTAAGTGTACTTGTGAATGACTCCTTGAGGTATATTTATACTTGTGCTAGGTAACTCATTTCCTTATTTTAGAGGTTTTTGTTACAACAACTTTACCTTTTGACTAATACTTGTAACCAACTAGGGGCTTCTTGACCATTCTTCGGGGCTTCCAACTTTACAAGGCCATATCTCCCTAACTGTGAGGAACCATGTGGCATACCACATATCACTGAAAATTGCATGGCAAGGACTATCCATCTATGACTGTCTAACCTACAATTTCACTGTCCTTCATGTCCATAATCCTCAACCAACTTTGGGTCCCATAACCACACCTATGAGGCTACATGTAGACTACATCAAATCTACCTAACTCATCATCAATCTTGATCATACAAATGTCAATCAAATGTCCAACATCTCTAGACCTCTCCAAGGGTTGACATCAATCTCCAAGATTTGACATCAATTTCTAATATCACTCTCCAAGGGTTGACATCAATGGCAACCAACTGTCCAAACCAACTCTCCAACAATACCCCCCTTTGGCATTGATGGAAACACTTAGACATGGAAACACTCATGCTTATGCTCCCCATGTGATCATCGCTCTTCATCAATGCTTTTATCTCTCCTCCTTTGACATCAATGGAAAAGGGTATCTTCTATTGGGGATGCTCCCCTTGTCTCCATGCCTCTGTTCTTTCTCTTCATCTTTGACCAAAGGTTAACTCTCCTTGTCGATATGTCTTATCATGTCACTGTACATGTTGTAATCAATCATGGGTAAAGGAATATCTCCCCCTGTGGGTATGTCTCCTTGTCTGTATGCTACTAATCTTCCTTTTTGGATCTCTCTCTCTGATGCTTTTTCTTCCCTTGACTTTTCTATAAGATGTATGTGTTTCCTTTCCTCTCTTCCAATGTTGTTTATTGTACATTGGTGCGTCCTCTTAATTTCACTGACATATATATAAACCATTCAAAATTTTATTTCTTCATTTACTTGCCATGTTCAGTTGACCATATTGTTCAACATTTTGCTTCTGATGATATAGATTTTGTTGACGGTTTCTCTTTCCATGTTCTCTTGTGCCTTTCATTGCTTTCCTTTCTATGACCAACTGATTCCAACTGATTTCACCGATTCCAATTGTAAATATGTTGCTATGCATCTAACCCGTGTTTCCTGTACCTATTAAGCATCTCACAAATCCATCTTTGTCCATATGTCACAAATTGTTCATAACCCTGCTACTCAACTGTCCACAATATTGACCCATCTGTCACTGAACTATCATGAAGAATTCACATGAATATGATAAAACTTATCATCACATGTTCATGTTTATCAGACTAAATCAAATGTGTCCATTGATCTGATCTATCTAGTTATCAAACTCTGCATGTCTGGAACAACTTGTAGTGCAGATATACCTTCCTGAATATATACGTGAAATATAATCATAAACGTTTGTCTTCCAAATGATACTTGTGTGGGAACACTACTTCTCAATTGATCAATTTGTTACTTTGTACTTCTGATATATGACTACTATGACTCTGTCTCTGCTAACACTTTATACTGCTTTGAAATATGGTTCTCTGATCTATAGTGTCTATTTCATGGACCCCCATGTTCAACATACATATTTACTGGGAGTCTCCAAGATGGATGGCTCAGAAAAATACTCTCTCTGATGCGGAGTAATGTTCCTCTTCGTCTGTAGAATCGTCATCCTTTTGAACTTCTGACTTCTTCCTTTTTTCCCATGAATTGATCTTGCACTAAAATTCTTGAAAGTATAATCTCTTGAACCTGATCTTTATTCATCTTCTCTTCTTTTCTTTCTCGTACTACTGCAAATACTGTGATTTCTGGGATCTTGTCTTTATTCACCTGTTCTTGTTTTTCATTTCTTCTTCAAACCTTCCTATATATGACATATTTATTTTTCC
>SNQJ01S0229140.1:0-10456 GCA_010110895.2 Picea sitchensis
ATCCATGTTTTTAGGATCTGTATAACTATTTGTAAGAGGCTATAAATGCCTGTTTTTGATATGAAACAAGGGTTCAAACTGGGAAAACATTTTCATGCTATTGTATAGACTCTTTTTGCATAAATAAAGTGGAGTTTCCTTTCATTTGCAATACCAGAATTTCTCATCTTTCATTCTCTGTACTTTAATTTCAGTTTATTTTAGTTCATAAAGACTGTTACCTCTTTGTTGAACTCATAGGCTTGAAATTAGAGGATTCCTTGCTGTCTTGTATTAGGCCCTGCTTTCACTAGTATTGGAAAATCAAGAATAATTTTCTTCATACTCTATTTCAATTATTGGATCTGGTTATTGTTTACTGAAAGCACTTTATCTTTAGAAGTGTGATGAGTTGTTTCTCATACAAACCATTGAAGACCCCATTGTCCCAAATACATAAAAACCATTATTTCTAAGTTACCAAGCACCTTTGGTCTGCAACCACAAAGGGTTTCTTGGAGTGATAACACTATGTTCCAATGGGCCATGACTTATGTTTTCCATGATCTTAATCGCATCATCCTTACTTATTTGGACGATCTCACTGCTCGATCCAAAAAGTGAAATCAACATTTAGACGACACCAGTATAATATATGCTTGAATCCCCTCAAGTGCATATTTTGCGTCACTTCCAGATGCCTCCTTGGGTTCATTATTTCCCAACACGACATCACAGTGGATCCCGTCAAGGTCCAAGCTATCACATAAATTCCACCACATACAAATTTACACCAACTACAGAGCTTGCAAGGTAAAGCCAACTTTTTGCGTCGCTTTGTCCCAAAAATTAGGTGAGTATTATGTGGTTCACATAATTTAGGCATAACAAGGTAATACATAAAGAAACCACAATTATTTCAAACTTTTTTAAGTATGGAAGAAAAATTGGAATGGAGTATACAAGAAGAATTGCACAAGATTCATCACACTTGAAAGTCAACACCTAGTAAACAAACTTGTCCACCAAGAGAAAATATGTCAATCACTACTATTGTTTCATAAATTTGAAACATTATCGGCCCAGATCACCTATTCTGACTTAAAACATGAGAATATATGACTGAGATAGAGGATGATTTACTTGATACATACCTAATCCGAGTCGAAACTTCTCCCAAAGAGCTAGAAGAAATAACCAAATTTTTGGAGGAAGGTAAGGCTCCTCATGATCTTTCGACAAATAAAAAGAATATCCTATCATTAAAATAAAAACCATTGACTCTCATGAATGGATATTTATATAATCTAGGAAGTGATGATATTCTAAGAATATTTGCTTTGAAACATGAAAGATAAGAGATAATTAATGAGGCTCATGCTGGCCCTGCAAGAGACTATTTTCAAGTTGACACGACATCTCAAAAGATACTTCATGTAGGAAATTGGTGGCTAAATTTACACAAATATTGTCGAGAATAAGTCAATAAATGTGACAAATTTGAGAGAAAGGGCCGACCCCTTTGAAAAAACAAAATTCCCCTACACTTGGAAAACCCTAGTTTACCATTTGAAATATGGGCAATTGAATTTGTTGGTTCATTTCCAATAAGATCCAAGTGAACAGTTTCAAAGTATATCATTATTGTAGTCAAATTTCTAACAAAGTGGGTGGAAGTAGAACCAATCGAGAATTTTACAAAATAAACAACAACTAAATTCATATACGAAAGCATAATAACAAGATTTCGCTACCCCTTAACTTTAATCAATGATCGGGGAATACACGTTGTCAATGGTACAATCCATATATTACTTAAAACGTTCATGATCAACCACATGAAAAAAATAACATATCATTCACAAGCTAATAGAATAGTCGATTCCTTCAATAAAATACTTCATACGGGCCTTACAAAAATTTGTGGGATCGACAGGGATGATTGGGATGACAACGTTCCAACAGTACTGTGGGCATATATGATTATATACAAAATATCGATTGCTCAAACTCCATTCAAAATTGTTTCTTTTCAGGAAGACATAATTCCATTACACTTCTAGGAAAATGCAGAAACAATGGCATCTGTCCTAAAATATGACCATACTTTAAACATAAAAAAACGCTTCTATCAATTCAACAAACTAGTGGAAGAAATATTGCTAGCTCAACCACATCAATAAGTTCAAAAGCATCAACAAAAATCCTAGCATGATCGACACCTAAAGAAAAAATACATAAAAACAAGAGATTCAGTATTGATGTATGGCAGTCAAATCAAAGGAAAACTATGAAAAATCGAAACTGTTTGGTTAGATCCCTATGTTGTCGAGGATATCCTACCAACCAGAGTAGTCTGAATTATAAAATTTCAAGGGAACCCATTTTAAAAATTGGTTAATGGGGCCCAACTAAAAAAGTACAATACATAACATCCACAACACTTGTTGGTGAAAACCTGCTCGGGGGTGCCAATAGGATTTTATTAGGTTGGAAACCTCTTGGGGAGGCCTAGTTCGAGTCGAAAAAAAAAAAAAAACACACATAAAAAAAAAAACAAAGAAATAAAAAAATAAAAGAAAATAAAAAAAATTAAGAAATAAAACGAAAAGAAAGAGATTAACAAAAGTAATAAAATAGTCGATTATGAAATCAGGTACAAAACTATCGAAGGGAAACAATTTACTTAATAATCCTCTACCGACTTTAAACCATCAAGAAGAACTCCTTCAAGCCAATGCATTCAACATGAAGAGAGACACGAGTCTCTAGCCAACATAGAAAATACTTCGAGAAGAGAAACACAAATCTAGAGAAACTTCAACACCAAAACAAGACCTCTGCTAAATTTTGAACAAACAAGCGAGACAATCAAGTGAATGAGAAATATCCAAGTCAATTGAGTGTGAAATCCCCATATGAAGTGAGCGTGGACACCATAAATCAAGTGAGCAAGGAAATTATAAATCAAGCGAGTGTGGAAATTGTAAATCAAGTGAGCATGACTATTGTTATCACTAAAATATCGTCTGCAACATTCCATGCAAATGGTTATAGAAAAACAGAAATGCCAACAACAATTATTTCACCTACAACACTGAAATGCATTCAAAAGGAAAAAAAGTATATAATTGGGTCAAAAATTGACATGCGCAAATTTGTCGAAGGAAGCTCGCGCATAGTGCATAGTGTACGTGGGAAACCAAAGCCCTCAGAGTGCACAATGTGCCAAGTGCGCAAATGTGTACAAGAAAATCTGCACACTTATATGAATGATGCATTTATGGATCTTGTTGGCCCCTCAACCACTTATGGACCAGCTCCTAACATGCTTTGATCCTCATATTCAAGGGAAATTCGAATGGGAGGTTGGTCAAGGACTAGAGGGTGCCCTAAAAGGCCCCTTGTTCACACCAAGAAACAATTACATTTTTCCTTGAAGAAATGCTATAAATAAGAGCCATGGGTGCACTAAGAAGCCAAGATATTCATAGTATTGTTCTGCTACAAGAATTCTCCCTTGAGAATCCTCTTTTCTCTTTGGAGCCTTCAAGCATCATTGCAATAGGCCATTCCACTCACCTCTTGAGGGAATAGGCATTGTTGTTCTTCACCATTTTCCATTTTCTTCCATTGTAAGAAGAGATCTCCCATTAGGGAACTCAAGATCCCTCCCAAGGAGGAAGAGGGGACTCATAAGTCCTCATTTTTCTCTACAATGTTTTTCCTACTAATTTATTGATCCATTGGTAGCATTATGTTGGTCATTGGTTGATTTTTATGGTTCTAAGTTTCTCATGATTTCTAACTTTTATTTCTTAGTTGTTTTAGTTTATTTCTTTGTTTATACACGTGTTTGGCTTGTTTAACCCACTCACAAACTTTTGTCTTGTCTAGCAGGCTCATCTAGACATGCAAGTGTTTTTATTTTTCTCACCCAAGTAACAAAACCAACACAACAAATTGGCGACCATACTGGGGATAGGTATCAAATTCCACCCTATTTGAGCTCATAGAGCACTTATTTTTAATCAATTTTTCTTTCAAGTACCAATATTGGCCTAGCCCAACCTTCCAAAGGAAAAATTCAGAGCTGGAGGAGGAGTATTTCACTCAAAAAGTTCTCCCCTGATGCGTGACAGGAAGTGCATGGATTTTCCTTCCCACAGATGCCCACTCTGGGCAATGTGCATGCCACAAACTTCTTTTCACTACACATTGTGTTTCCACTATGCACCAATCAGAGTTGTAACCCACACATATCTCCAGTTTTTCAAAATTGTAAGTGTTTTTATGATGATTTGAAGGCCCCTAACCTTCAGATTTTTTATTTCATCCACTTTGTAATGAACCTGAACTCCACTTAGAGTCCTTTCCCATATGAAAGGTTTGATAAACATAGGCACTTAGGGGTTAAAAATAACCAATATTCTCCTTTTTTTCTTTGGTTTCCACATGGATGGCTTGTTTATCTTGTAAAATTTTAAGTTGAGATTATTGCTATCATACATAAATCACTTACATTGGGAGTAGAAGTTAACTTTGACCCTTGAGTATTATCTTCTCTTTCACCCTAGTGTGATCTTGAGAATCAGAAATGTGGTTAAAGGGACATTTCATCTCCCTTCACAACATCTTTAGGAGAGGACAAAGCCCCCCTAGGGTTCCTCTTAATTTTTTGAAATCATCTTAACATTGTAAGGGCCCATACATGCCCACATGTTGCAAACTTAGGATAGTTTCTTGAAATTTCTTTCTTAGTTTACATCACAATATAGGGAAGTTTAGAGATCAAAGTAACATGCCCATACATGCCCATATGCTTGCAATCTAGGATAGTTTTAAATCTTTCTTAGTGTAAATAACATTTAGGGAGTTTAAAGGATTTGTAAGGACCCATATGTCCACATGCTAGTTCTTTAGGGATTTTAAAATTCCGCAAGGTTGTACCAATGACACGTAGTAAGCTAGGTAACAAAGATTTGTAAGGACCATAGGAAGTCCACATGTTGCAATCTCACACCTAACTTATTAAAAACTTGGCACACTTTCTCACTTACTTTCACACAAAGTCACTCCTCACTCACATCATTTCTATTTTGAATAGTGGAGGTTGAAGTAGGCTTTCTCCAAAGGAATTTTGAAACGTCCCACTAATTCTTTTAGAAATTATCCACACCCATTAATTAAAAAGAGATTGGTTCACACCCCCAATATCTTATCCATAGGAGGTGCCAAAATAAATTTTTTAGTCTACGTAGGATCTGAGGGGTAGGCATCCAAATAACCCCCCGTTATCTTGTTCTCACATTTTCAAACATTAGAAGTTGACAAATAGGGAACTTTCAAATCCTCCAAGTCAAGTGTTCCTACACCATAAGTCAGGGAGATACCCGTGAAGGGTTGAGGGCCAAGGTCTGGTTGTTTTGTGCATCCCTCCTTGAGTCACCCAATCTTGGAAAGGATCCAGCCCGTGACCTATTTTTTTGGCCGAAAATCTAAATGTTGCACTTTGACCGAGGCACCTAGTGACCAAAATTTAGGACATCTACCCAGGTGGCGATTGTGGGTTGAAATCACACCTTGATTATATTTTTGTGGTTATTGGGAAATATTTCTAGCTCTTTCGGGATATGCACCCTCTACTCTTCATTATAACTGATTATTTCAACCTTCACTAGTTCCTCTTCGAGTGGCTTTGGACCCCACTGTTGAGTTCTCTTGGAAGGTCCAATGCTATTTGAGAGGAAGGATGGTACATATTTTAGGACATGAACATTTGTTTTAATTGTTCCCCCACATGAACAAAATCAACCTATCCACATGTTTGCTTATTTACATTTTATTTATGTATGATGCTCGTTTGATTACATGCAATTGTGAGTTATACTATCTTGTGAAGGTCCAAATTATACAAAGCTCTTGTTCATTTGTTTCTCTCTTATCACCATTTTCACACATCCACTTTTCTAGTTAGAAACCATAGGGGACCCACATAATCCCCATCATTCCAGACGCTTTCAAAATCTTCCTCTTATTCTATGAGGAGTTCCTAGTCTTGCCAACTCACAGGCTCAACCATCTCACACCCATGTGAGTGCTATTATTTTGGGATCAAATTTATTTAGTTCCACTTTTCTTGGGTCCAATTTCCAAGGCCATCCTTCCACTAGTTCTCCTTCACAAGGAGGTGAGGGGAAAACTTCTTCTCAAGGGAGAAGTACAACCCCACCAAATATCTCTCAAGGGATAGGTCCACTACCTGCTCACACAATGGCTAGAACTAAGCCTCCAAAAAATATCCCTATGCCATAATTGGCATCCTTCAACATTCCTGATTTAACCAAACTCACGAATGATCCCATTTTTCATGATCCCACTTGGCCCAATATGCCTACCAAACTACCTTCAAATATTCTAAAGTTTGAAGGAAAACCAAGGGATGATCCTGCCAACCATGTTATGACCTTCCACTTATGTTGCTTTTCAAACAGTATAATGGATGATTCCATACGCTTAAGGTTATTTCAACACACTCTCACTGGTTCCTCAACCAAATGGTATGTGGACAAAAAATCAGGGTCTCATGTGACTTTTGAATCATTGGCCAAGGCCTTTTTGTCATTTTTCCAACTACCACTTCATCATGATACTAGCTTAGAAATTCTCTCATATTTCAAACAAACTACTGCTATCCATATAGCCGATCACATCCATGAATTGCATCGGTACCATAGTTTTTGTAAAGAAGAAACCACCAAATAACAACATCTTGATTGGTTTCTCGAATCACTTGTCTTTGTTATTGCCAAGGATGTAGTATCCACTTTTCCTCAAATGGAAGAGAAGGCCATCAACAAGGCTCAATAGTTTGAACTCATCGATGCTCAATCAGGTTACTTATACATAGTGTTTCCTGATGCACCTAGACCCATACCATTTGGCCACGACAAACTTGGGATGTCCCACGGTGTGGATGGGTTGATTGGTTTCATGATGCACCAACAAACTTACAACCAACCGCCACCTATTTATGGTGTACCTCAATATCCACAACCATATGGAGGGATATCTTATTACCCTCCTTCCACTTACCAACAATCATATCCTATTGTTCCCCCTCAGTCGTTGGGGGGACCCCCACCGGTACCCCAGATGCACCCGGTCCCTCAATCAAGTGTGGGTCTACCCCCAACCCCTACATGCGACCATAAAAGTTGTGGATTTACTTCAAATTCCTATACACCATATGGCTTGACCCCATAAAAAAATCCATACTTTCCATTTCCCGGTCCTCCACAACTAGTTGCTCCTCCATAAGGACACCCACATGCTGACGTTAATTTTTTTCAACCCTCTCCCATTCAACAACTTCAGTCTTTTAAACATTTGAATACGGAAAATCTGGCCCATCAGCTGAATAATGCCAAGAATAAAGGGAAAAATAGAAACAATAATAACCTAGGACCAGGAGGAAATAACCCCCAACAAAACCATCCCGCTGGGGGCAACCAGAATCAAGGCAACTAGAACCCCCAAGGGGACAATAATAACAAACGACAAGGGAAGGAAAACAACAATATTTAGACTAACTTCCCTTGCACTCTCTGTGTTGAGTATTGACATTATACACACCATTGCCCCCAAATTTCCAACTTCAAACGAATGAAATAATCCATGAATGCACAACGTCCCCCAGTGTCGCCTTCCCCTCAGTAGGCCGCACAACAGTACTTGCAACCACCTCTGGTCGTTTTGAAAAACCTTATTCCACACCAAGGTGTGATGAATACCCAAAATGAGGTATACCCTGCTCCACCCCAAATGAGGCAGTATAAGAACCCAGGTCCCAATCAACCTGGAAATCTGGTCGATCGCAACATCCTCCTTACCAGCGAAGAAGAAATTATTTTACAAACACATAGTTGCCAGTACAGTGTTCCCCCTGAATCTACCCAACCACTTCGGAAGAGGATCCAACTACAACTAGAAAACCCTTGATGATTCCATGCCCTAACACTGAACCAAACATTCACATACCTCACATCCCATTACGATGGAAAGTCAATAACCCTCATGCTAGGGAAACCCATAACTACAGTCTGGTTGACGACTTAGGTTAGTCTCCTGCAACCATGTTTGTATTGGAGGTCCTCCAAATCTATCCAAATTAGAAGAAATCCTTGCTTTCCACCTTGGGGGAAGTCAACCAGGTCGATACTAGATTCATCACCTTTGATCTAGATAGTGGAGAACCATGCCTCCCTACCCTGGTAGCTTTTCATATACTAGTTAAAATCCAGAACATCACAGTACATCGATGAAGGTGCATCCACATGCATCATGTCCAAATTAGTATGGAATAAATTCGGCTCACCCGAGCTAGTACCATCTGCCATTACCCTATGATTTTATGATGGTCGATCCTCGTCCCCTGAAGGGATCTTCCAAAATTTCCCCGTTGAACTCGGGGGAAAAACCATCCTCATCAATATTGAAGTTATTGATGCCCCACTTGATTACAATATCTTTTTCGGATGTAGCTACATGTATGCTATGAAGGTGGTAGCCTATTCTATGTTTTGAATGATGATGTTCCCCCACAATGGGAAAATTGTCACCATCGACCAAATCACATATTATGAGCCTAACCATTCCGCCAACATTGATAACATTCTTCCCCTTGTTCGCACTAGCTCGGATGTTTATTCCATCATCGACATTGGTCCCGACATTTTCAAGGACCCATATTTGTTGGGGGCATATCATGGAGCGCTACCCCTCCTACACCCTTCAACACAAGTGTGTATAGTATCTTCTAATGGAATAGATATCAGAGACAACATTCCTCCCACTGAGGCCTCTCCTCACATCAACGTTCCACCAGTTGAAGAACTATTACCTTAGGAATTCCCTGAGAACCCCACTTCACTACTTATCCCTGATTCCCCCCCACTCCAGGGGAAAATATAGGTTTGGGAGACAGTCCCCCAAGCCATTACCCAAATACCCATCTTCTACCCTCCACCTGGAGTCTAAGAATTTTAGGTAGCTAAAACTCTTACCCTTCCTAACATGATGATTTCCATCCATGTATGTTATCTACATCCACCTGTGATGGTTACTCAACCATATCTCCCTCCTTAGATATAGGGAATACCGATACAGATTCTAGTACAGGCTCCTACCACACCACCATCCCCCCACACTGTTGGCACCACTGTTGCTACTGGGGGAAGATGAAAGAAGAAGGAGCCCACAAATCCACTTCCTCATCGAGTTCAACCTCCTTGTGCACTATGCGAAAGAGAGGGACACCCCACTAATAGATGTCCTACTCTTCCCAAGTTACGCAACCTAATCCAATTCCCTAGAGCAACCATATTTCTCACCACTCCACCAAGTACGCCCACTTCTACTCTGGAGTCCTCCACTCCAAGAAATAAAGGGTTGCAAACCAAATTCACTTGTGCCATATGTTTAGAATATGGCCACTATACTCATTATTTCCTATCTCTACCTCAATTTCACCAAACCTTAGCTGCAGTATGCCAAATGTCTCGACTAGAGCCCTCTTGACCATTTTATACTAAGGCTCACATTACTGATATTTGATACATTTCATCGTCAGTACCTGCGCGAACGAGGCACCCTTCACAGTATCGAGACATTCACTTTATGTCCAGTGGTCCCTTGCACCCTATACATGATATCCCATCTACATCCTCACCACTGGAGGACAACCACACATTGACAGTTATTCCTGTCACCTTCCATGATGCCTTGTATTCTCGCATTTTTCATTGTGACGAAGATATCCTGGAATAACTCACTACCTTTGATTTCCCATGGAATGCACTCCATCATCGTGCACTTTTTCTTTTACATGAATCCTTTCATCCTCCTACCCAAACCTCCATATGTGCAATTGAAACCAAGGATTTTATTCCTTCAGGGAATATAGACTAGTTCAATAACCCTATCCCTGCCCCATATTCTTTTGAAGAAGGAAAACTGTCAAAATTGACATTTCCATTAAATCGAGAATCATAGAAGAAATCACCATTGCTGCCACATGCTTCCCTGAAGAACTCAATGCTTACAAAGCTCTCTTTTAGGAATAGCGATATATTGTTTCCTGGTCATATACGAAGATGCCTAGCCTTGATCCTTCCATAGTCGAACATCACATCGACACTTGGCCAGATGTCGCCCAGTTCATCAAACACAACGACCTCTTCACCCATCCAAAGTTGTGGCTATCAAATCTGAAATCGACAAGTTACGCTTTGTTGGGTTCATTTGCCGCATTGCATACACTTCGTGGGTATCCAATCCCGTCCCTGTTAACAAAAAGTAGGGCACTGTTCGTGTTTGCATAGACTTTCACGATCTCACCCATGCTTTTCCCAAAGACAACTTTCCAACCCCCTTCATCGACCAAATTATCGATGACTGTGTTGACCATGATGTTGGA
>SNQJ01S0229140.1:10466-24849 GCA_010110895.2 Picea sitchensis
TCGTGTCATGCCTTTTGGACTCGAGAAGGAAGGTGCTACGTTCCAATGGGCCATGAGTTATGTTTTCCATGATCATACTCACATCATCCTTGCTTATTTGTATGACCTCACTCCTCGATCCAAAAAGAGAACTCAACATTTAGACAACGCTAGTACAATATCTACTTGAACCCCCTCAAGTGCGTATTTTGCATTACTACCAGATGCCTCCTTGGGTTCATTGTGTCCCAACATGACATCACATTGGACCCCTTCAAGGTCCAAGCTATCACATAAATTCCACCACCTATGCATTTACGCCAACTACAGAGCTTGTAAGGTAAAGCCAACTTTTTACGTTGCCTTTTCCTAGACTACGTCACTCATGCACATGGTTTCCTCCGCGTACTACGCGATGATATTCTATTCTGATGGGATGAACATGCTCAAAAAACTTTTGATCATTTGAAAGCTGCCCTATCCAACGCCCCTTTGCTTAGTCCTCCATACTATGATTGTGATTACATCCTCTACTTGTCAGCCTCATCCGTCTTGGTAGCAGGATTCCTTGTCCAATTAGGAGATGACGAGCATGAACATCTCATTTACTGTATCAGTAACAATATTTTAGGGCCACCCCTGAAGTATAATCATGATGAGAAAATCACCCTAGAAGTTGTCCTCAGAGTCCAAAAGTTGCGCCATTATATCCTGCTTTGAAATACCAAGGTCATAGAAGATTCCAATCCCATGCACTACTTGCTTAGTTGACGAAAAATTAATGGAAATTTTTTCTGATAGATCGTTATGCTCCAGGAATACAACCTAGAGTTCTTAACTCCCAAAATAAATAAATTACTTTTCCTCACTGAACTCATTACGGATTTTCCCTTGGATTCCACATCTTCCCCCCTCAATACAATTTTTCCCGACGAACACCTCTTCTTCATCCCCTCCGATGACCCCTGGTACAATAATATCCTCATCTACCTACATACACAAAATTTTGGGTCTCATCTATCTCAAGATGATCGTCTATGCATTCACAATCAATCCCCTTGATATCTCCTCATCAGAGACGTTCTTTATCGACACAGGATCTACACCATCCTTCATCAGCGTTTGACCATTGACGAAGCTGACAAAGTCTTGAACGATTTCCATAGCGACTCTTGAAATGGTCACCTCTCGTGTATGTTCACCGCCCAAAACATCATTCGCACAGGGTACTTCTAGCCCACGTTGTTTCATGACTGTATCCTCATTGTCAAGCGATGTGACAAATGCCATCTCTATGCAAACAAAGCATGAGCGCCACTAGCTCTTCTACATCTAGTCATCACTGTCGACCCCTTCTACAAATGGGGCATAGACTTCATGACTTTCCATCCTCCGTCCAGTAATGGACACAAGTACATTGTCATGGTAGTATATTGCTTAACAAATGGGGTGAGGCCATACCCACTTTCAACAATACCGCTGACACAACAAAGAATTTTTTCTTCAACCATGTCATTACTCGATTCATAGTCCCACTACAGTTAGTGTCCGATCACGGTAAACAATTTAAGAATGAGATCTTCATGGAACTCTCCTCAAATTTAGGTGTCTCCCATGATTTTTCCTCCCCATACTACCCTTAGTCCCATGAACAATTCAATTCTATCAACAAAGTCCTCAAAACCATGCTACATCGTACCGTCAACAAACATAAGACCAACTGACATCATATATTGTTTTCCACATTATGGGCTTATCGCATGGAAATCAAAACTACCACCGGTTTTACACCATTCCACCATTACACCCTCCCTATCGAGTGAAAAATCCCCACATTACGCACTTCTATTGAGCTATTACCCGACACTAATCGGATGGAGAAATGCCTGCTGACCTTAGAGTCGCTGGATGAAGATCGTCGATCATCATTACAGAACAATGAGGCAGCTGAAACATAGTCCAAATCCACCTTTTACCACCATGTCAACCTTCACTCCTTCAATGAAGGGGATCTCGTCTTAGCCTAGGATATCGCCCACAATACCCTCGACCATGGGAAATTTGAGTCATTATGGCATGGACCCTACATCGTTCAACACTTCCTCACCAATGGGTCATACATGATGGCCTCTCCAAAAGGCTACCCTCTCAAAGAACCCATCAACAGGTTGTACCTAAAGAAGTTTTACGCTTAAGCGTAGCCATTCTACCTTAGGTTTTTCTTTGTACACATTTGTAGAGTTTTTAGTGCTTTTTTCTGCCACCATTCCACATGTCTGATCTATCATTCATGTTATTAACATATGCATCATACATCAGCCTACCACATCAATTACGTTGACGGTGCCATACGCTGGACCCAAAATCTCGTTTTGGTTGTTTAGGCCCTCTATACCCCCTCACATGTGTTGTTCCACTCCAGTGGCATATGTTCGGGCTTAGCCACCAACAACCAAGCTGAATACGCCACTGTCATTGGTCTCTTCGCCGAGGCCAATCACCACCACATTCGTCACCTTCGCGTTCTATTAGATTCCTAGCTTGTCATTCTACAACTCAACAATGTATATCACATTCACGATCCTTTCCTCTTTCACAAATACCTGCAAGTTTGCCTATTATCTCACAACTTTGATTCAATCACATTTACACATATTCCAAGACAATTTAATTAAATAGTAGATAATATGGCTAACCTAGTATTAGATTGGCATTTATCACATCAAAACATCATCACATATACATAAACATCATACATTTGTCACGACATATAGAAAAGGCATCATAAATCATAAAAAACATCAAACACATGAAGACATGAATGATCCCAAAACATATGTCCATATATATATATATATATCATCATCATCAATAATGTCACAAGTGTTTACAAAAATACAAGGTACATCACTCGTAGGCCAATGAGTCCTCTCACCCCTATAGGTACAAAATGGGCACCCCCTACCCTATACAAAATGAGTAGCCCCTACCCCATACCAAATGGGTATCAACTACTGTTGGGTTGGTGTTCTGACTATTTTTTTCCAATGGACAAATCCTTTTTTTCATGTGACATTATATATGCTATGCTCTTATTTAGCCATTTTAAAGGTATTATCAAGCTTTATACATCAATTTTCCATGGAATCACACAGGGTATGTGTAATCATTTTTTCAATGGTTTTATGATTAATTCATATTCAGTTTAATGGTTACACTGATTGAACGTTTCTTGTTTTCTTGCAATAGGTCAAAAATTTGATCCGACCTTCCATCTAGACCTTCATCCGGCACTATTCCAGAAAGAGAACTTCGAGCTTAATTTTTGGGAAGAGGAAGATGAATCTTAAAACTCCATCACATGGGTTTTGTGCCCAATATGCCCAATTAGGTCCATGGGGAGCCGTTTCCTAAAATTGTGGACGGATTGAGAGAAGCTCGTGGTCCTCGATCCGACCCTCCAATACTCCATCCAACACTCCATCTAACAATCAGAGCACAAAGGAGTTGGCAATTTGCATATCTCAGGGCACCATTATGAAATTCAAGCACATGGGTTTTTCTCCCTTGGGATTCCTCTTGCTTAGTGTCCTACCAAAATTTTCTTCCAGCCATTGAAGATGCCCGAGATCCATGGCCTATTTACTCACTCTGTTTCAAGCATTTATTGAAGATTCCTCAACATAATTTGATGTTTAATGATGTACCTAATTTTTTTATGCATATATTATTCTAAGAGGATCAGAGGTCGACCTATCAGCTATATAAAAACTTTATAAATACTTTCTATCTATTCCAGGAAGAAACGGGGATTTGTATATATACACACAAACATCATCTCGATTTTGCTGTAAAATTCTATTTTGGTGATTAATATCAATGTTGTGACTGTGTTTTTACCTTGAAGCAGTGCCAAGACCTTCTGGGGGACCCATCAGTGGTCTGGGTAGTTGTTTATATCAGTACATATTTGTATTTTCATATTTGGCTTTTATCACTTACCAATTTCGAATTGTTTGTCTAATTCGTATCACTGTATATATTTCTTTAATTTCGAATTGCTTGCTGAAATCATATCACTGTATATCTCCTCTAACTTGCAGCTCGCTTCCTGAATTGTGTGTGCATTACAGAGCACTTGTGGATGTCCATGTTTACTTGTTTTTATTTTGATTTCTAACATCTTGATTGCAGGTTGTAGTTATTTGCTTGTAAACTGTTTAATTATGCCATCATGTCTCTTTTTCATAAATTGTAAATCACTTGCAGAATAAGAATTTAGACAGAGTCCATGTTTACTTGTTTTTATTTAGATTCCTAATACCTTGCTTGCAGGTTGTAATTCATTTTCTTATAAGCTGTTTACTCCTAGCTCTCTATTTCTATTTATAAAATTGTAAATCATTCCATAGTTTGGTTACTTATGCAATGTTTCTTTTAGCCACATTTACTTTATTAAATTAGGCCAATCACTTTTTGTAGATTTACATGAACCGTTCACTTTATTTCCAACATTAGAATGCTAGGATCAGAGTACAATTTGAATTATGATTTTTAATTATGTCCTAGTTACGATTTTGAGTTATGATTTTTAATTAGTACTAGTTATGAGTTTATAGATTTTCATAAATTGTTAATTTTATTTCCAGCACCAGAGTGATAGTATTGGAGCTGATTTCAAATCTCTTTGCACAACTGTAGCAGATTAGTGTAAGATAAGAGTAATTGATGTTGAAGGAGTGTTTACTTATTTAAAGATTGCTTTCTTATTCAAACATTTTCTTGCTTAGAGTAATTGTTCATAGTGATAGATTGTTCTTCAAGATTTGATTACTTAGAATAATGAGCTCACCATTCATAGTTGTAGATTACTATGTAAACTTATATTAAATCTCTTCATTATTTGGGTTTATTGGAATTAGAATAGATTAGGCTAGGCTATTCTAGATTAGATCTCTAAGACCTGCACATGTAGTGTTGTCACCTCAAATCTCACGAGCCCCTGGTTGACAATTTAATGTCAAAATAGATAGCATATATTTCACTTGAAAAATACCTTGTACAAAATGGGCTCTCGAGCCTATAAAATACATAACCCCGACACTCATGGTTCCCCTAGAGCTCCCCCCTTGGGTCCTCTATCATCTGGAGGTGCCCCACCAATAGGGGACCCTCCAGGTCCAGGGGGAAGCTGACCAATCATCGTTTCCCCCACTATAGATKCTCGATGGAYCAGGGTCCTCCACTCCATTAGTACACCCACAAACTACTCTAGGACCTCCTCATCCTGGATGTGGGCCTACATGGCCTCTGGTACACCCTGTCGCACTCGCTCAAAATGATGATGCAGTTCCTTTACCATCGCCCCAGCCTCTGCTTGCAATTCACGAGTTGGTCTAGCACCAACATCATCTCATCTCCACCTCTACGCTGGCCTTGGATCTACTGAGGACGGTTGTACTAGACCTCGACGGTCTGACTCCCTGACCATCTTTTCCTCATGGCCTCGGGGTCCCACATCTTCAAAACAACACCAATGATAGAGTCAACATCCATATATACATATATAATCAAATTCTACGCTATCAAAATCATGAAAAAATAAAAACAAATACATACCTCGAACATCCCAGTCCTCCCCAGGAGGCAACATCATGTTTGCGTCATGTTGGTAATCCATACCAGCATATGGGTACCGCAGTATCACCTGTGGCATCTGTCACCACACGCACGCCACTATGGATGTGAAGTAATGACCACCCTCTCCTCCCCCGTGTTGATATAGCACATGGGCCCACCACATCAGTCACGGCTCTCGTGGCCCCGCATGCTCCAGAAGAATCCTAGGGCGTAGTAGGGGCACCCTCTCCAGAAACGAGGCCACCAAAATAGACCCAAAGGCAAAGTCACTAGAGTCGGATGTTCCACACCGGTGAACCTACCCCATCATCCTAGTGTGCAACAGAAGCCCCCAGGAAAAATGGTCCCCATCAAGGACCCTCTCCATGATCCTCAATTGACCTCTTGTTATCTGTTGAGTTGCCAAGATTTCGTAGATCCTCACCACCATGGAAACGATACAATTCTTTATGAGGTCCTTAATTGCCTTGATCCTGATGATCGAACCTGAAAATGGGTGTGGACTTGTGTAGTGCCGACCCACCAAGTTTCCTTCTCACTCATCCCCCAATAGTTGGGGGTCCACAGGAAGGGCCATCCCATGGAATGGGAGCCCCGTCAAAAAATAGACATCCTCGACAACCGAGAATGTAAGATGTTGTGCCCCGACGATGCAATACTACATATCAGTGCTCCACATGGCCATGAGATACTAGAGCAGGAAATCCTATGACTGTATCAAAGGGTAGTCGAAGAACTTGAGTAACCCGCAGGCTGCCAAGTGCCTCTGAAGTCTCGACTGCTATCTCACTGCCTCCCGGAGATGGCCCCAGTCTCGCTCTCTCCAATGAAATGGAATCATGCTCTCTGGACTATCCTGATCACCTGCACCCACACAAAAACACTTGGTCAGCCTTAATAATCCATAAAAAACATCAACAAATAAAAAATTTCAAACCCTTTAGCCTTGCCTCCAGTGCACGAATTTCACCCATACAGGCGCGCACATGTGTGTGCTTGTTATTTTCACAGTCGTGCACTCATGCACTGCTGTCTGTGAAACAACCGTGCATCCCATGCGCAACTATCACCCATACATGTGGGAACTTGTTCTTTGGACATCTGCGCACTAATGCACAATTGTCTGAGAAACAACTACGCACAGTAAATAGGTGCACATCTCATGCACGCCTGTATTTCTCTCCCCCGTTCCCACATGTACGGCTCTGTCAAACACAACTACACACTATGCATGGGAAAATGAATTATACCTTCACATATGCACATAAGTATTCCTCCTTCTCCCGCGTACTGGTGGGCCCCTACCCAAAACCACCCCCATAC
Source organism: Picea sitchensis (assembly GCA_010110895.2). Lineage (NCBI taxonomy): Eukaryota > Viridiplantae > Streptophyta > Pinopsida > Pinales > Pinaceae > Picea > Picea sitchensis. The sequence goes on from SNQJ01S0229140.1 coordinate 17,409, forward strand.
GACCTTTCGTACCCCCCCTAACTATATTCTACAAATTTCAAATTATGCGGGAGGATGGGACCACTAACCTTGCTCTCACACCTCCTGGATCAGTTGACTCACACTCCCGTAATATCCAAATCTCCTCAGGATTCTCTCCTCAAATCAACTACATCAACGGGTACAAATGAAGTGGCATTGTGGGGCCACCAACCATATATAGTTCCTTTTTCCAAACTACCACACTCAATTACAGGAGCCCAGAGCCTTCTTTTTTAAATCCGTTCTCAGCCACGGGTTCTTGGTCCCGCCATATACACATTCGCATTCCCCAGGTCATCATCTGAACTTGGACCTGGAGGAGCATTTTTCTCACGTCACGTTCAGGTACGCATGCTCATGTTCAAAATTATTAGATAAATTCTATATGTTCTTTATCATCAGATATTGTTCACGTTGGGTATTTGGTTTTCATGTGTGCAGGTACCTAGTCATCAAAGCGATGCAACCCCTTCAGGTATATGTTTGACACTGACATGTAATCATTCCCTTTGTAAATCAATTTCATATCCTAGTCACACCCTCTGACATTTGCCTTTAGGGTCCTTACATCCGGATCTGCAATACCGTCACCTTTGCTACATTTTCGTACTGTCACTCAGTAGCACTCTCCCCCACATGAGTTGTCCCATTCATAGTTCCCCTTGGAAACTTGACACTCATGTTGATTTCACCCCCTAGGGATGGGAGTCTTGATAGTCTTATGCACTTTCGAGAATGAGCCCCATACTTCTCATCATATTTATAGCTTTCCCAATGGACTCCCAAGTCATATCATCTCATTTCTATTTGAATGCACCTCCGCATTATCATTATCCCTCCATCTCATCCACCATTAGTTTGCCCATCTGCAGATTTTCCTCCAGTCATTTACCTCATACAGAAACCCACCCATGGGGCCCCCACCCTCCACCAATTATCTTTCGCAACTTGCGCCCTCATAGGACAAGCCATTTTTCATTGGGGCACTTGTTTATGTATCTATACACTCAACCCAAATTATTATTTATTTATTTGGTAATTGTAAAAATCCTTTGTTTCCATCATTTACTTAGCTTTTTTTTCATCACCCTTGATGAACTTCTTTTTCCAGGAAAGCAACCCATGTCACCCTTGGTTGGGGCATCCACTCTTTTTTCATTCAAACATCACTCACAAACCTTGAGTGTCCCAAGTCCATGTACCCATGATCTCTGATTTTCTCCACTTTGTTAGCATCTGACATAGTTTAACCCCATATCTAGTCATCCCCCTGACAATAGATACAGTTTTACGGTTGCTGCCAATCATCATTCAAAATTCCCCAACCAAGGGTAGTCATGAGTCTCACCACATCTTGACTTCGTTCATGTTACCTATCAGTACATGATATCATCTCAGTGGATTTCACAAATCCCTTTTCTTCTTAGAGTCGCGTCACCCTTTCTGTCGACATCAACACAGTTTCCAGAAGGGTGACAGTATCTTGACTCTCATTATTGTTACAATGAGGAGTCTCGAACGTCACAGAGAGAATCATCATTTCTCTCTGATTCTGTTGACCCCCATAACATTCGACATCAACAAAATCTCATTATGTTGACTATGATACTATTGCAGTTGTTTCATACCATTCAAAGACCTCTGAATTCGTTACGCCATCAATACCTGTGAGTCATCGACACTTCTTACAGGATTCCTTGCCTCATTTTATAGTATGTTCACCATTTAGAATGGTCATTTTCCATTATCAACCACCCCTAAGGGCGCTGCAGTTATCTACATCAACATACATATTCAATTACAGTATCACATTCTTGTTACATGACATGAGCATGGGGCATGCCTGCCTCATTTGTACACATATTTTCTTTTTTCTTCCTAGAGAAAGGTTTGGGTCCCACAATTTTACCTCTCCCTCCGACAGATCTCTCTTGCAGTTCCTCTCATCACTCTTCATTACAATGGCACTCTCAGTAAAAGAAACATTGAAGTATTTCGGCTATATGTATGCTCCTAACCTCACACATCAGGGGGCATCTGTTATCACTGAGATATCATCCGCAACATTGCACACAAATGGTTACAGAAAAAAAACAATGCCAACAACAATTAGTTCACCTGCATCACTGAAATGCATTCAAAAGGAAAAAGAAAATATACAATTGGGTCAAAATTTGACATGCACAAATTCACCAAAGGAAGTGCACGCACAATGTGCAGTGTGCTTGGGCCAACAAAGCCCTCAGAATTCACAATGCGCCAAGTGCGCAACTGAGTACGAGAAAATCTGCACACTTCTATGAATGACACATTTATGGATCTTGTCGGTCCCTCAACAACTTATGGACCAGCTCCCAACATGATTTGACTTTCATATCTAAAGGAAATCTGAATGGGAGGCTAGTCAAGGACTAGAGGGTGCCCTAAAAGGCCCCTTGTTCACACCAAGAACCAATTACATTTTTCCTTGAAGAAATGCTATAAATAAGAGCCATGGGTGCACTAAGAAACCAATATCTTCATAGTATTGTTATGCTGCAAGAATTCTCCCTTGAGAATCCTCTTTTCTCTTTGGAGCCTTCAAGCATCATTGGAATAGGCCATTCCACTCACCTCTTGAGGGAATAGGAATTGTTGTTCTTCACCATTTTCCATTTTCTTCCATTGTAAGAAGAGATCTCCATTAGGGAACTCAAGAGCGCTCCCAAGGAGGAAGAGGGGACTCATAAGTCCTCATTTTTCTCTACGGGGTTTTGCCTACTAATCTATTGATCCATTGGTAGCATTATGTTGGTCATTGGTTGATTTCTATGGTTCTAAGTTTCTCATGCTTTCTGACTTTTATTTCTTAGTTGTTTTAGTTTATTTMTTTGTTTATACATGTGTTTGGCTTGTTTAACCCACTCACAAACTTTTTTCTTGTCTAGCACRCTCATCTATACATGAAAGTGTTTTTGTTTTTCTCACCCAAGTGACAAAACCAACACAACAACAATCATCAACTCAATCGAGATAAAGAATATGGTTTTATAAAAACAAACACAAGTCAATTCAAAAAATGAAAGAATTACGACCTAGTCAGACAGTTTGACTGCAGATCTTGGATCGACTAGGAGGATTGACCTGACAAGATCAACCAAATAAATCAAAGAACAAAATTTGACCAAGTCRAGCGAAGTCTCCAAGACAACAAAATCGAMTCGATCGAAAGAATCGACCAAACGAAGTATTCTGACACAATTAATGCCCAAAGGGATAGGGTCAACCATCACGTAATTGTTGATGCAGTTTTCCCCTCACACGAACAAGAATTTACACTAATAATAAGTAGTGATGCACCCAAATAAAAAACGCCGTTGGTCGAATTTAATTCACCACTTAAAATCCCACCTATAAATATCGAAGAGGTGTATGAATTTTCTTCTTTACTGTTTACTCTAGAGCATCCGAGCATACGAAATGGTGAATTTGTATCCAATCATTCAACTCTAGAAATTCAAAACCTAGCTTCCCAATATAACCATCAACAACCCACAATAATTCCAAGGATGAGAGGTCAAGTGTAGGACTCCTTGGTTGAGCCGATAATGAAGGAAATATTTGAAAAAGATACAACGAAATAACTTGAAGCTCACATGAAAAAATCCGTGGGGTAGGAATAGAAGAAAATGACTGGGCCAAGCATTGGAAAAATTTCACCACATGGGGAATCGAGGCCGACATGTGGAAAGAGGAGACGTAATTCCTATAAAAATATAGAATATGATATTTCCTTGCCCCCCCCCCAAGTTGCAAAGCTCAGTGGTTTGAAATAAGAAGCGACAAATTTCCTCGTCAGTCGATATCACAATGAATACCTCTAGCTAGATTACCCTATCAAAATCACGTGAGGTATTTTACATCACATCGCAGGGTTACCGCATGGATGAACTCTAGTTCCCAAAACAATCAACTCGACTGACTAGATACAATTCCTTACAGGGGGAACATCAATGAATAAATCCAAGGGTTTGTTGATTAATAATGTAACATAATTGAGAGCCAAATGGACTTGTATCATTGTGTATGTTATCGTACAAACTATAGGTTAGGAAGTTCTTGAACCAATCCACAATATGGAAATAACTGTGGGAGAGTCTACCCACTCTCACCTTAGATAATCCCTCCCCTCTCTTTAGTGAAGGAGAAATCCAACACAAGGGGGGAATCCTGAGTGACCCTAGGGGGAAATGAGATGGAAAGCGAGGTTATGGAAGTGATACCCCTATGGTTCAAACTACTAAGTGGAAAATGGATTGGAAACAAGTCTCAGAGATGGATAATGTTTTCCAAGTTCTTGAGTACTTGTAGAAGATAGTTGTACCTTCATGAGACACAAGAAGAGATAAGTATACAAGCTCAAAGATTAAGTAGACAAGCAAGTTAAGCTTGTTGTCCCAAAATACAACATTAAACAAGAGTATATATCAGCAAGGAATAAAGCTAATTACTGCAGATTTAACCACTCAAAGAATCAAAGATTCATTAAGAGATCAAGAACAAAACATGTATTTTAATTCCCAATACTTTAGCACAAACTTTAGTAGTATTAGAGGGATGTTGTATGAATTTTTTAGAGTATATTTGTAACAAGAAAATGGATGTAGAAAATATTTTCTACAAAATCAAGTTTCAACCACAAAAATAAGCAAGTAATCAGACAAAAAGTTCATAAATAAGTAGTAGAATGATAGTAATGGCTTACAAGCAAATTTCCACGGTTAAAATGCAAGTTAAAATCAAATATATTGAGTGATTTTATGCAACCCTAATGGTTGTAGATTTTATTTAGTTATAGCTCAAAGTATACTAGGCTAATCAATATTCCCTAGAGGCTTTATCAATCTTAAATTATCAAGAAAAGATTCCAACTTGAACAAATTCAATACCTCGAAAAATCATGCATTCCAATGCAAGTATTTTATTTCTCTAATGCAAATCTAAATTAGTTCCTTGTAAAATGGGTTATGGAGTCTTCTTGTAATAGGTTATATCTACTATCTCCCTATGGGTGTAATCCATTTTACTCCTTAGGGAAAGTGAAATGTAACAAGGTAAATCTAGGAGGGTGTAAGCCCTTTTACTCCTTAGGAAAAGTAAAACGTAACAAGGTAAATCTAGGAGGGTGTAAGCCCTTTTACTCCTCCTAGAAACCTTTGCAATAGCCCTTTCAATAAAAAAAAATGAGATAACTTGGTGGAGGGTGTATGACCTTATACTCCTCCAAGTATCTAGCCAATAAAAATCATGGAACAAGAAAGAAAACTAACAATATGTAGATTTTCCTTACCAATTCCAAAAAGCATGCCAATATAAACCCTAGTTACCAAGTATTTCATCACCAAAGCAAGAGAAAATGCCTCCAAGAGCTAGCACAACACTTCACTCCACAAGACAAGAGATAAACCATAACACAAGAGAGAGAGATAATGGATTTCCCCAAAAGAGGTGCAAATTTCAGCCAAGTATCCTCTCCAAGATGGGAGAGTTATGATAAAAATGAAAAATAAATGATTCTTATTTATACAAATCTCATAAAAAGTGTTTTTCCACTTAACTTAGGGTAAACCAAAAAATAAGGGAGACATTTCCCTTTATTTTTCCCCTTTACAACTTTAAATTTTATTTTTCACATAAGAAAACCTTAAAAGAAGCATGACGTCGCCCCTTTAGGGCAATGCTTTGGAACTTTGAGCAAGTTGTTTGGCTTGGAGATGAAACGTTGGGCCTCCAAAGGCCTCCTCCTTGTGAGCTAGGGTCTCTTCCATCAAGTGAAGGCTTATCTCCATAAAAAATGTGCCAAGTTCCAAGCCAACACCACCACAAGTAAAACCCTAGACCCCAACAAGACGCCAAGCCCTCCAAAGTGGCGCTTTTACCTCAAAAGGAAAAATGTTGGGCTCACAGGGAATAGGTGAGATATTCCATGGTGTATTTCAAGCCTCCAAAGGATGTAATCATCACCCGATGTGCGGGCCATGATATCCACCCTATGGGATTCATTCCCCAAGGAAGCCCAAGCTATGCCTGTTCTTCCAAAACTGTCCACCAAACAAGGTCCTGCAAAGACAATGAATACACCCTCCAAGGATCTCAAGTCAAATGAAACATGATAAGTAAATCAAATCAATAAAAGAGCCACCTCAACATGTGCTAAATCCACCTCATCAAATTAAACAAGTTCTCAAATACCCTATGCAACTTGCCAAGTTTAGGTATGGAAGGGTTGACAAAGTGACCTATTGGGTGAATCATGTTGGGTATGTGTTATATTCTTTGCAAGAGTATTAGTGTTTCATTTTTGCCTCATTTTTCATGTTGCCTCGATTTTCATGTCCATTTTTGAGAGGTTTTTTGGCACATGGTTTGATGGTTTTCTATTTTCGATTAAGGAATTAGGTTTGTTGACTAATCCATGTCATTGGGTTAGGGTTTTGGATGTCGCTGGCTCCTATATGTGTATTGTATTATAAACAATATATCACTATGAATTAATATAGAATATGTTGGTTTTCCTGGTTTGGGTTTCCAGGGGAAAAATCTCTGTGTAATGTTTGTATTTTCCATTGTATATTTTCTGTTCTTTTACTGAAAATATGTTTGTAGTAAATATTGTACAATGTTAAAATATACATTTGGTATAAGATATTTTTTGGCTTCAGGGGGACGCCTTTGTGGTCAAGGGTTTGGCTCGGGACTGTGATAATCCTTGTTACAGTGGGAGATCTGTGGTATTGATTTTTCAGGTGTTATCAGACTAATCGGTAGGTGTGGACACTAACTGATCTCCCTAGATCCACCTAGATATAGAACAAAAAACACCAGAACATGACGCTTTCCTTAAGTTTTAAATATTGAATTTACTAACTAAAGAGGGATGGGTGACATACCATTTAAATGTCACTTCCTCTCGCCATCGCCATCCTAGCTCTATTCCAACTCTCATACAATGATGATCCTGCAAAAGAACGCAACCAACCAAAGGGATAGTAATAGTATAAACTCAATATAAACCTATGTATGTGATCAAGGAATCATACAATAAAACACAACAAGCTTTATAGGAAAGAATTGTATTACTGTATCATATTAAATGTGAAAGAGAGATTACAACCATGGCCTTGATGTTGTAAGGTCCCTTCCAACTGTCCTTCATTCCCCACACACTTTCACTCCAATAATTCTGAGAGCATAGATCTGATGATATTCACAATCTATCTTGAAAAAGCAAATCTCAAAGCCACTCCAACCAAGCTAATAATTTCAATCCAACCAAAGCTAACAAGCTCAAGAACCCCTTCTCCATGAGAGCTCCTCTCCTTTTATAAGTTGAAGAGGATAAGGTGAGGAGGTTAGGATGATCCCACTAAATCATGAAAGC
>SNQJ01S0229141.1:0-36724 GCA_010110895.2 Picea sitchensis
TTGTTGTTTATAACAGACCTTCGCACTCTTCTCCATAAGTCTTCCGCCTGTTACCCTTACTACCGCTCACTGTCTGAAATTTACGCAAGACCTCACTTGCTCATGCATACCTGGCCTGTTTTCAGAGTTGGAACACTACTTTTTCGATTTTCCTTCCATTTGATCACCCATCTATGAAAAATCGTGACATAAAACTGATGGGCGTCGGGCTCTGCTCCTGCTATCAATCCAGGAGTGACTTCCGTCGCCAACAGAATGGTGGAAGGCTTTGTGCTGTAATGCAAGGAAGAAGGATCTAGCGAGATGCGCAGCTCTTTTTTCCTATGCGGAGAAGAGTTCTGAGGCTCTTTCATGTAATCTATTGAAGAAGATAATAAAGAAGAAGAGTTGGTGGACATAGCCCTAGGGTGGGGGTGAACCACGTAAATATTGTGTTACTCTACTCTGTGTGATGTTTTGATGCGTTTATATGTTATTTGCTAAGTGCTTTGAGATGATTAGATAGATCTGCTTATGCTTATTTCTACTGATATGTGAGAATGTTAGATCTGATCTATATGAATATGCTTAGTGCTTGATCTGCTAAGATCTGATCTATTTACCTATGCTAAGTGCTTAAATACATTAGATTAGTGTGAATGTTGTGAAGCTCTATTTTATCAGCGAAGTGGATATTGATTTCATATTGAGGAACTGACGGTGCTAAGTGCTTTATCAAGTAGTACAATCACAGATCTGTGTCCCAGCTAAGGTTGCAGACACTTGAGTCTCACAACCACCCCTGCCTCTACCTCGGGTGAGACTTCATCTGCTTCTCAGGTGTTGCCAAAAGGGATAGTAGTTAGAGTTTTGTTGGTGTGTTGTTGTACCATTGAACCCTGGGTCTGCCCCTGTGCCAACAAATGGTTCCGTTACCGGGACCTGAAATTGTGATTGTTTGGAACTGAGAAAGAAGAAGCTTTGTGAAAAGAATCCTCTTGAAGTTGTGAAATCTTTGTGCGTATATATGTACCCTAGTGCACAGTATTTTACTTAACCTATGAAGCTTTGTGCCAAGAGGAAGGTTAGATCTGAAGAAAAGAGGTCAGATTTGAAGAACAGAGGCCAGATCTGAAGAAAAGAGGTAAGATCTGTAATCTTTGTGCTATGATAAAGGTAAGAATAGTAGAAAATTTCTATATAAGAAAGTTTTGTGCTCTATAAAAGTAAGAGAAGTGGAATTTTTTTTTTCTAGAGTATGGATCTAGGTATGTTTGATAGATTTTGTCCTAGCTTAAAAACTAGGGCACTAATAGATGAAAGAAGATTTGATATGAGTAGATCTGATAAGAATAGTGAAGTATATGTTATACATATGCATAGAAAGAATGATTGGACTAACAAATGGATGCAGGATCCTAGAAAGAATTTGTTGCGGGTTAGCTCCTGTGATCCTAGCGTGTAGTACAGGAGAAGCTGGGGATCATCTAAAAGAAAGAGAGGATTAACCCTCTGTTATAGTTGCAGAAGACCGGGACATATTGATAAGGAATTCCCTAGAAGAAGACCTAGTTGTCTTTGTTGCAAAGCTATGGACCATGGAGTGTTGGATTGCCCTTGAATGATTGCTAAGCTTGAAGGAATGAATCTAAACCAGGAAAACCCTAAGGTAGATCCAGAAATGGCAGAATCCTAGAAAGAATCAGAGAAAGTATTGTTACATATGAAATAAACCCTGAATGACCACCGACATATCATCTTATCAGATATATTCAAATAAAAAGAATGCATCGAATCAAGAATAGGAGACTTCGACATTGACTGTAATCTAGATAAAGAAAAACAAGTGAATATCATGACAGAGAGAACTTGGGAAGCTATAGGGAGGCATGCTATGATTCCTTCATTAGGAGGAGTAGGATTATTCAGAGGAAAACTGGTAAACCTATGTGGAAGGATCACTCAGATACCCACAAATGCCAATGGAACTTCGACAGAATAAGATTTTGAGATTATTAAATTTATTGAAGACAGTGCCCCATTTACCATGTTACTAGGAAAACATTGGATTGATAGAGATCAAGCCAGACGAAAGGAAGAAGAAGAAGTTTTGGAGGAGAAGAAACAAGAGTTAAATGATTTCATGACTAGAAGGATCACACACTTCATTGAAGAACAGGAGAACAAATCAAAGCTATTTAACACTAGAGACCCAAATGTCAAAGCTGCAAGAACATTAGAGGACTCACAAAAGAATGAAGTACCTACCCCAGATAAAGAAGAGGTAATACCCCTAAATCCTAGGAAAGAATATCAACAATGCACAATAACTATGTCAAAAGAAGATAAGAATCAGAATGGAAAAAGGAATATCGAGATGAAGCTCACTGGAAAGAAGGCTAGGAAGCTAAGTAAGAAGAGGGCTAAGATTGAAAAGTTACAGAAAGTTCCAGAGGGAACTTCGCAGAAAGAAAATTTGCAAAATTGGAGCTTCGTCGGGATATCAGAACAACGACACATGGCACTTCGCCATGGCAAAGCAATATAGTCGTTGGGGAAATTATAACTGTTCGACTGCCGCCCCAAATGGGTATAAGGGCATTTAAGGCTCGACACCAAACCATTGGACCACACCATAACGAACCGAACAGAGTTAATGAAGGCTTCATACCTGTTGCAAGAGACCCATTGCCGAGTTACCTATTTATCCCATCATGCCACGCACCGAGAACACTTTTGCTAACCAAGAGTTTGAGCCTGCAGACTAAGTGAATTGATACAGTGATCATTATGCTCTTGTTGTTTATTCTACTATAGTGTCTAAGTTAATTTGACCCCGATCTAATTAATCCCGAGTGAGGATGTTCAAGGAGATCAACGCAGTCGAATAATCAGTGACAGAAGTACTCCTCGACTTGATGACTGAAAGAGTCATGTCGAAGAGAGTATTGTCTATAGGTGTACAATCATCATCGATGAGAGGACTGTTGGCCTCTCCATCCACTACTTTAGCTGGACCATCCTGGCCAACAGATGAAAAGTGAACCAAGCACAAGGATGATCTCGTGAATGCTAAATTGATCTCGAGCATATTACCCACCTATCTACCACCTCTTAGCGGTGCAATAAATCAAGACAGTGTGCCTAGAGACTTTGAGTATGCCTTGGTCACTGTGTACCTCCTGAAGGGGATACGCACAGTTCATGTAGACCAAGAAAAGATTACAGCTTTAAATTTTAGTGACTTCAACCTCAACAACAGGAAGTTCTATAACATGCTCACCCCACATAAGTACCTGACCATAACAAAGGGAAAGAATTCAAATAGTGTCCCTCAGTCATGGACTATGAACCTCGCGCAGTCCACATTGCTCCACATCATGAAAATTCCTCACTTCGGAAGACACCAAGAGGTGAATGCATGTGTCAAGTTGTTGTTGTCCTGTTACCATGGCATATACTTGTGGTTAAACCATCGTATCACAGTGGATACGATGTTGATCAATCAGATCATAGGGCTAAGTATGCAAGGCCCTGACCCACATGATTTATATCCCGAAAAAACCATGGATCACTCTCTAACTCATAGGATCAAGGACACCAACGAATATGTCGAGAAGGGAACTCAAGGCTACCAGGTAGCTTCTATCCAGAGTGGCGCAATGCACCTCGCCTGTCAATTGATCACAGGAAATTTAATACGAAAGAACCAACCCACCCAAGTCATTGGTTTTGTAGTCGACCTCAGAGGGAAGTGCACAGAGGGCCTACAAATTATTGGGAGAAGTATTTGGCAAACCAATTATAGCTTGACTACAGAGAATCCTAGGATCAAGGGTATGAATTTCATTTCAGCTGGCTATTGATCCTGATCGTTTTCATTTCCTCGGAGATGTCGAAAGGTGCGACCTTCCCGGACATCAATCCCTTTGAACCTCTGGTAGCAAAGTTTAGTACATTGTGGTATTCCAGTGACATGAATAAGCAATGGAATTCAAATTCCATGTTCCATACATACCACAATCAACTGAAGAAAACCATCCAGTCTGAGCCTCGTATGACCCCAAATAATTTACATAGGTTCTGACCTTTGATGAAATTCAACGTTGATCAACATTTTATTTATATTACAGTGCACATCGATGAACATAAGAAATAGCTGCAGTCATACTACAAACTAACAGAGGATGACTTGGAGGAGATCACCAAGGAATGGTCGGCGAACCTCCTTATTCCAGCAGACCCTGTGGAGATATTCAACATAGACAGCCCAGAAACTGCGCAGCATACACCCGGACCTAGCAAAAAAAAGAAGACTGATGAAGTGTAAGATTTAAGCAGTGCCTCCATGAAGACTTCTTCCATGTCACCAGCACCAGGATGTGACAACGAAGAGATATATGGAACAGAGGCTGAACAGAGGAGAGGAAAAGTAACACCGCCTATAGAGTAGGATGACCCCTCAATGAAAAGGAAGGTCCCCCCCCCCCTGAAGACTTCCTCCCGGAAGAAATCGAAAGAAACTATGACCAAGTTTCATGCTATCCTCACCCCTAATGACTTTGATTTCATTGTAGCAGCACTAAATGATGCTTCACTGGAGATAACAAAAAAACAAGAGGCTAAGTAGGAGGATATGTACAATCAAATTGATGTTGAAATTCAAGGGGTGTAGCAGGCACTACAGTCCATCCGTGTAGTCTCCACTGCACCTCGAACATTAGGAACACCAAAACTGGGAGATGAGCCAGCTCAACTCCATTGAATAGTTGATATAGTCGAAGCTCGCCTTTGACGAGCACAGGAAGAAACAAGACAAGCCACCCAGGATTTAGCACAATTACAGGGAGTCCTTCTAGACAAACACAGTACTGTAGAATGAGAAAATATTTCTCTCAAAGAAAAGTGGGATGAAGAAAAATAACAACTACAGCAAAGCAAGGAACAATTGCTCGCAGAGAAACTCAAAGTAAAGGAAATGGTCAACAAAGCACTTCGCTCTATAACAGTTGTATAAGTAAATACTAAAGAGCGAGTTCCACAACGGTTGGTGCAACTTGAAGAAGTGATCCAACAACTACAACAATGCATCGCAGATTTGGAACTACGCATTGTGCCCGAGACCCCGCAAGATGTAAGAGACCTAAGGGAAGCAACTACCCACAACACAGTTGACAGACTAAAAGATCTTGCCCTGGAATGAAAGTAGTTGAGTAACCGCAGTGCCCAAACATATGAGAACCTCACCAAGAATCCATAATTATAGGAACTGGAGTCATATCTCAAGGAAGTGAAGCAACGCCCAGACACACTATAGGCACAGGTGAAGGCCCTATCGTCTGTAAAAATAATGAAGCGGTCTCAAGAGCAGTGCACTGCCCAGCAGCATATCCATACGATTCAAAGAAAATTTATGGAAGTCACTCAATGGCTCCAACCAGTACAAGATATGGCATGTCAATTGTTCACAGAGGTCGATATCCAAGGAGCAGAGCTAGAACAAGTTGTCACTGCAGAAGAATAGCGCCTAGAAGGGCCAGTAAATGACGCAGAATCTAGGAGTTCACCGAGCAAGAGGTCGTATCAAAACAACAGGTCGAAGTAGCTCAAGCCAAGCTTGAGGCATTCGAGGAAGAAATAGTCAGACCAGAGTGACTCGGCACGAGTCACAGGTGAGTGTTGGGGGCTTGTTGGCCCTTGACCAACTTTTGTAAGATTCTTGATCATGTTGAGCTATTTTGGACTTCGACAGCCTGTCGAAGGAGGAGCGCAAGACGAAGTGGAGATCACAGGATCTTGGCCCCTTTTTGGGTCCTTTTTGGGTTTTTGTGATTATGCAACGGGATTGGGATGTCGGCCCATGGGTTTACCCATTCTTAGGCCTATTTTGTAATATATAAATAGATGTCTAGGCAAGGTAAGGAGGGGTCATCTATGTGGTGTTAGGCCGCTAGTCAAATGTAAATGTATGCTAAGTGCAAGTAGAGTCTGTAAGAGATTTTTGCATGACTATAAGATACTTGCAGAGCTAAGTGCAAGTGGTTGTAACAGACGGTGGAAGGCTTTGTGTTGTAACACAAGGAAGAAGGATCTAGCGAGTTGCACAGATATTCTGTCCTATGCGGAGAAGGGTTCTGAGGCTCTGTGCATGTAATATATTGAAGAAGCTAATAAAGAAGAAGATTTGATGGGCGTAGCCCTAGGGTGGGGGTGAACCACGTAAATATTGTGTTACTCTTCTCTGTGTGATGTTCTGATGCATTTATATGTTATTTGCTAAGTTCTTTGAGATGATTAGATAAATATGCTTATGCTTAGTGCTACTGATATGTGAGAATGTTAGATCTGATCTATATGAATATGCTCAGTGCTTGATCTGCTAAGATATGATCTATTTACCTATGCTAAGTGCTTAACTACATTAGATTAGTGTGAATGCTATGAAGCTATGTTTTATCAGTGAAGTGGATATTCATCACATATTGAGGAACTGACAGTTCTAAGTGCTTTATCAAGTATTACAATCACAGATCTGTGTCCCAGCTAAGGTTGCAGACACCTCAGTCTCGCAACCACCCTTTCCTCTACCTCGGGTGAGACTTCATCTGCTTCACAGGTGTTGCCGAAAGGGTCGGTAGTTAGGGTTTTTTTGGTGCGTTTTTGTAGTGTTGAACCCTGGGTCTACCCCTGTGCCAACAGTACCCGACACTACTCGGTCTAGATTGGGCGTTTGAAAACTAGACCATAATTAACTTGAAGACCAAGAAAATGACATTTGAATCCGTAGATTATAGGGTCATAGCACCACTAGATCCATCAGAAGGGGAGAGGTTCATAGAACCCACTTGCCTGGACTTAGAGGAAATTGGCCAGTTGTACAGAACAACTGCGTGCGAGCAGGATTATGTAAACCCAACTGTAGACGGGGTACTCAGTTGGAGAAATATTACTTCATGTGCAACAGATTCAGACACTAGATTAGAGAATTGGTAGCAGAGACTACACGAAGTATCCACAAGAAGATGTGCAAGAATAGACCGCGTAGTATGGTGGATAGGCACAAAAATCAAAGAACCACTCAGTTTCCATGGACTAAATGATTTGGAAACATTCTTGACACAATATGAAGAAAAAGTACTAGAGAACCAGAGGCTACTAGCACTGGATTTAGCACTCAAGGCCACACCCGCGAGATGGTGGGGCGCACACAAGGAGACTATCACAAACTGGTACCAATGTAAGAGGTCATTGCACATAAGGTTCGACCCAAAACAAAAACAAAAAAACAACAACGGAGATTTGAAGGACTAGGGACACCAATGAAACACTTGGAGGAATGCGAAACACTGTGGAAAATGACCCCACCAGAGGAATGGCCTCACCACTTCATTCACACATTAGAAGGCATACCAGTGAAGTGGTATGTAGATCAGGAACTGCGTAAAGGAACTACAACATGGGTGACATTGCAATAGAACTTTACCATCACTTTCTCGTTTTAGCATGAGAACTCCAACATAGATGTAGCCCTAAAATGGATCAGAAGAGTCATATTCATTGAAGAACCATAAATAGAACTTATTACCAAAGAGCAGCAATGAAATAAGCAGACAATCAAGGAACTACTATCATGTTACCAGGTATAGGAGGAAATACCAGACGAAGATGAGTCATGTGACATTCAGATTAAAGAAGTAGAAGGAGAAAGAGATGTGAAGGGAGCACCGATAGAATCTAAAGTTATTTCCACGCCAATCAAGGTAAAGAAAGTTAACATAGAAACAGTTGAACATCCCAAAATGGCCAGCATTGGAGACTACTGGGATGAGCCAACAGTAGAAAGCATTACAGAGTTTTTGTGTGAGTACAGCGACTTATTTCCTACAACATTTACAGAGATGAAGGGTATAGCAGGAGAACTGGGAGAGATGAAGATACCTCTCAGACCCAAAGCGAGACCGATTAGACAATGACCATATAGACTGAATCCCCCATATAAACAGAAATTTAAAGAGGAGATCGACTGGATGCTTGAAGTCGACATAATCAAACTAGTCGAGGAATCAGAATGGATAAGCCCGATGGTCATACAGGACAAGAAACAAGGAAGAGGGATTAGGATATGCGTCAACTTGAGGAAATTGAACGATGCATGCCTACATGACCCATTCCCTACACCATTCACGAATGAAGTGTTAGAGAATGTCAGGAGACACGAAGCTTACTCATTCACTGATGGATTATCAGGCTACCATTAGATTAAGATAGCACAGGAGGACATATTCAAGACCACATTCACGACGAAATGGGGATCTTACCAATATATAGTCATTCCATTTGGACTAAAGAATGCATCAGCAATATTCTCCAGAGTGGTTATCGCATTTAAAGAATTCATCCATCAGTTTCTCGAAGTATACCTGGACGACTGGACAGTATATAGTCTATTGAAAAACCATGTGGAAGTTTTATGCTTGATGCTAGAATGATGCAATCAATGTCAGATATCACTAAACATAAAGAAATGTATATTTGGAACACCATTTGGGATACTATTGGGCCATTTAGTATGCAAATAATGGTTATTGGTCGATCCAGCAAAGATCGCAGTCATCATTAATTTACGAGCGCCAAAAATAGTCCTTTAGCTATGAGTGACGTTAGGACACACAGTATACTATCGAAAATTCATCAAAGGATATGCATAGATCACAACACCAATGGAAAAACTGCTAAGGGAGGATACAAAGTACCAATGGAACGATGAGTGTCGAAACGGTCTGGATACCCTGAAGGAGAAGATGGTCACTGCACCGATATTAGTATTTCCAGACTGGGGAAAGAAATTCCATGTGCATGTAGATTCATCAGCGATATCACTTGGAGATATCTTGGCGTAGCCAGGAGTAGGAGACTTGGATCACCCGATAGCATTCACAAGCAGAAAATTATCTGATTCAAAATAGAACTATAACACAACGGAAAGAGAAGGCCTAGCTATGGTTTACACACTTCATAAGTTCATACACTACCTATTGGGGAATCATTTTAAGATGTTTATAGATCACTCAACCCTAAAACACCTAGTCAACAAGCCAATGTTGGGGGGKAGAATCTGTCGATGGTTACTATTATTTCAGGAATTTTACTTTGAAGTAATCGTTAAACCAGGAAAACTAAATGTAGGACCTGACCATCTATCATGGGTCACAAATGGAGAAGAACCCACAAACTTAGAAGACAAMTTTTCGGATGCACAGTTATTTTCCGTACATATTGTTGATGACTACTTCACAGAGATCATCCAGCACTTGAGCACAGGTACCACACCACAAAATTATACCACCACACAGAATAAGAACCTGGAAGTTYGTGCAACCGACTATCAATTGGTCACAGGACATCTATATAAAATGGGCGCAAATAACATTTTACGAAGGTAYGTGTTGGAGCATGAACGACCAAGAATTTTAGCAGAAGTCCACAAGGGATTGGYAGGAGGAAACTACGCAGGAAAAGCTACCACACAGAAGGTACTCTGCATAGGATTATGGTGGCCAACCATTCATAGAGACTTGAAAGAGTACTATCAGAGATGTGATGTCTGTCAAAGGGTAGGCAAACCGAACAGAAGGGACAAGATGCCTCTACGACCACAAGTGACATTACAGGCATTTGATAAATGGGAAATAGACTTTGTGGGACTGATTAACCCACCAGCCAAGAGAACAGGGGCAAGATACATCATCACCGCGATGGAATACCTAACAAGATGGGTGGAAGTTGCACCAAAAAAAGACTGCAGCACAGAGACTGTTGCACACTTCTTATTCGAACAAGCAATTACTAGGTTTGGGTGCCCAAGAGTTTTGATGAGCAACCAAGTTATGCATTTCATAAATAGCACCATCCGTGCGATGCTCGATGAATTTTAATATCGCCACCAGAGAAGCACACTATATCATCCACAAGAGAATGGCACAGTAGAGGCCTTTAACAAAATTATAGAGAACGCACTGACAAAGATCTGTAACGTTAACAAAGACGACTAGGACCTCAAAGTACCAGCAATATTATGGGCGTATAGGATGACATGAAAAAAGTTGATAGGGCACACACCATTTTAACTCGTCTACGGCCAAGAAGCGATAGTGCCATTAGAATTTTTAGTACCCATCTTACGAGTAGACGCTATCACACAAATGATAGAACGTGACACAATACAGGAAAGACTGAATCAGTTATTAGCAATGGAGGAAGACCGAATCATGGTAGGATTCCATCAACAAGTGCAGAAGGCCAGAGACAAAGCATGGCATGATCGACACTTTAAGAAGAAGACTTTCACGGAAGCAAATCTAGTATTTCTCTATGACAACAAGTCGTTTCAGCACCGAGGAAAGATGAGAATGCATTGGTTAGGACCATACGAGGTCAAATATGTAACAGACGGTGGAGATGTATAGTTAAGAGATTTAGAAGGTTCATACCTCAGAGGAATGATCAATGGGAGCCTACTAAAGTTGTACAAGGACAGTCTACTACCCACCGCGCAGTAAAAAACAAAAAAAAAAAAACCACGAAAAAGCCACAGGACGCTCGAAACACGAATGAAGTAAAGGAAAGAGCAATGGTTACATGCCTAAGACAAACAAGCGGGAAATGAAAAGTCGGAAAAAGCAGGATGATAGGACAACACTAAGAGGAATTAAGGCACGACAAGGATTGATGGAACATCACATTAAACACGCCAACTGGAAACGGCAAGAGAGGCGTAATGGAAAGTAAAAAACTGACGCAGATGCATTGAACCCACATTTATGGTGCATTAATCGCATAATGGAGGAAGTGTCTGCGATAAGCTTCACGATAAGCCCATACAACACGCGAACACAGAAACAACTTTTCTATTCATGAAAGGAGAATAGAGAGAGAGAAACAACATCTTGAACAAATAGAGTGAGACCACAGAGCTCACCATGGTCTTCTAAAGTCAGCAGACATTCCACACTCACCACTATGGCACCACTAAATTTCGTCGAACCAGGTCAGACTGCCAGACCGATGAGAGTTCAAACTAGGTCAAAAGGAGATCGTCAATATCGATGAGATCCCATCCCCAGAGATACCACCGACGGAATCTACACTAATAATGGAGGAGATTCAGTAGCCACAAGTAGAGGCCATGGAAGAGGACACGCAAGCAGAAGTGCAGGAACCTCAGAATGAGGAAGCAGAACCCCAATAGGAAGTACAACAAGAAATCACTGAACCAGCCGTGAAAGGTAACAACGCAACACACAATCAAGGATCAGAAGGGAAACTAGACGAGGTGCAGGTACCCAGCCTAGGTCAACCAATAGAAGAAACCACAGGAACCACCTCGGCTTGGCTAGAATGGCTTATAGGGAAGAAACCAGGAATTGTTGGAACTTCGTACCAACCACCACAGCAGGAAGAGAATATTCTGATACCAAGCTCACCTCATAAGAAATCGGCAACAGAAATTGTGCTACCACGCATACCAGAGGGAGTACAGGTAGAGCCGCAACTACTGGGTCATGTTGGAAAGCTCGGATATTTTGACCATTTCATCTCAGACAACACCAAGTACCCAGAACTTGTGCCAAGGGTTTCTATGCAAAACATAGTGATCAACCAACTTGGGGAAATGATCAGCCAGCCACACCAGTGAGCAGTTGGAATGGACCGAATAGGCATTTTAGGATATTTGAAACTCTCACACTTTGGCAGAGGCTAGTATGTGACAACATGCATTAAGAAGCTATTAGCATTTACGCATGGAGGGGATATATGGATGGACAGACCCATCCCCATAACAGTTGATCTTATTGTGAAAATAACAGGACTACCCAGCCGGGGTATGGATCCTGCGTTGATTCTGGACGATAAATCCAAGGAAAAAGCATTAGCAGAGGAAATGAAGAAGAAATACAGCTCCTCTAGGGGGACAAGAGGCATTATAATCAAACGGATCAACAATGCAATAACACAACTAGGTGCAAAGATCTTAGCCTGTAAGTTACTAAGAAAATGTCGCAAAGATGAAGTACTGGCAGGAGTCATCATAGTTGTAGCTCAATGCGCAGAACATTTGTGAGTTGGGCACCTTATCTCCTAAACTTGTTCCAAGTGGAATACAAGGACGTGTGGGAACTCGGTATAGAGTTTCATTACTCATGGCTACTCACCCTCATAGCCTTCATGGGATAGCGGGAACCAGAGTATGTGGTTTTTGTTACTAGCACACAACCAGTGGGAGCGAGATATCAAGTTCTGAGATTGGGGCCATAAGATAGACAAAAGAGGGAAAATGGAATCATCTTTGAAGAATAACTACGGGACATGTATGAAGCTATTAGTCGATCATGGAGAATAACACCAGAAGTTGTCGCGCGATATGGAAATATCGCTAACTTCTGGGCTACACGTCAAGCCATGTGGACACAACCCAGACAAGATCCAGATAATCAGTGGCTACTGATGCGCTACTGCATCATAGAAGGTGATATAGACATGGTCATCAGTGAATGGCCTGATGCATGTAGGATCCCATCCATTCCCCAATAAGTAATGGAAGGACCTGCAGAAGGAGCAACAGTGTAGGCGGAAACACAGCCTCCACAAATCCCAATGCCCAAGAAACCAAGGACAGACCAAAAAAAACCAACTCAGGTAGACGAAGGGTCAAAGCAGACATGAACCCAGAAGGGGAAGAAAGAGACCATTGAACAACCGAAACAAGCTAAGGGAGCGCAAGAGACTTCCCCAAACCCCATCACATAGGAGCAAGGGGGAACTAAGAGACCGGTTGGAGGCATGCGTAAGAAATAAAAGGCACAATGAACATCACCAAACTATACGATCACGGAGAACAACAGAGAAATGATCGCTGGAATGGTCCAAGATTTCCTTGCAGAAGACTTTGACCACGCAACACATCACCGAGATAATTTGCAAAAATATGCGGCGCAAATAGGACAACTCCTCAAGACACTCAAAGAGGACCAAAGATCAAGTAGCAGCAAAGGCATAGAGTCATCAACAACAAAAACCAATGAAGGAGTGGAGGTCAAAGAAAGAGACCCATCCCTCCCAATGCCACACGCACATGCGACGATCCACATAAAATTGAGCATGCTACGAATGGATGAAATAGTGGGACAGAAACCACTGAAGGATTTGGACCACATCCAATTGGTCCTGACACAGATGCCATCAAGGGAATTACACAAATTGCAGTTTAGCGTCGACCACGAGATGCAGTATTGGGCACATAAAAACTTAGTCTAGCTACAGAGAAAGACAAAGTAGCAGGAAGCACTGGCAAGAGAGTATGAGTAGGCCAAATCTGAAACTCGGGAGGAGACCGAATGTAGGAATGAATTGGAATGTAGAGTGGGAGAATTTTTTTGGAAACTTCCAAACAATGCGCAAGAAAATGAACTCCCAACCAGAGAAAAGATCGACCAGATTGTGCAGGCAATTTCTTGATACCAGAAGGAGATCGGGGATATCTGAGAACAGCAAACACCAACAACTCCACTAGCAGTAAAGGAGTAGAGGATGCAGGTAGCAACAACGCAAATACAAGATATGGAAGCAGGTTAGCACGGAAGCTGACTTGCTTGACAAAGCAACGCAACTTGGGACAAGACTAGAGGAGGACCCATAGGTTCAACGTTGGGACAAGGAAGAGGAGAGGATCAATGCAGCGATCCAAGAACTCAAACATAGAAAAAATACCATACCAATCCCAGAACGTGTCAAGGGGACACAAGAGTTGAAGAAGATGCAGACAAAACTTATCACTACGCAGACACAGAAACAAGAGAGGCAGTCTCAAATAGAACAATTACTAGAACGGGTAGCAGAAGTACTCACATAGGAAGAAGCAGATAGAACACAGATGGCACAGACTCAAGCAGAATGTGCAGGACTACTGATTGATGAAGTGGTCGTTCAGGTAGTGGAGACAATTAAGGAGAAGATTGCACAGACACTGACAAAAGCAACAGAGCTAAAGGAAAAATTCCAGATGATCACTGAAGAGATCGAGGAAGCTCAGAAATATTAGGTGACTCGAGACGATTCACATGTCAGTGTCGGGGGCCTATTGGCAGCAGGCCGAAGTGGGGAAGAAAGCATGCACAAAGAAGAATGACAGCTGGAAGAGAAATCGTGGGAAAGAAAGCGTGCAGGAGGAAAGCGACAACTTGCAAGAATCACAACACGTGCCCATGCAAGAAGGAGGCGACAGCTGGAAGGAAGAAACACATGCATGCAGAGAAGGAATACCTAAAGATAGTAGTTGTTAGGTTTTTTGTGAAAATGGTTGAAGAGACCGCTAGATATAAATATATATATGCATGTATCATAGAGGAGCTCGGAAGAAGTTCGGTTTGCTAGCCATGTAGAGTCTGATTATCTTTATGTAATGTTTTGATGACATAACAAATTTTGTAAGAAATTGAGTTAAGAGGAAGAGAGGAGGTAGATTTTGAGGATTAGATCGTAGGCTGTGGAGCCTGGTGTGATCTAGTTCACCTCATAGAGATCTTACCCATCTGAGGAGAGTTGTAAGCGCGAGGCATGAGAATTACAGAACTTCCATAATAAGAGAGCCAAGAGCCAAATATTTGTGGACGTATCCCAGGAGGTGGTGAACCACGGTAATACCTGTGTAATGTGATGAATGCATGCATATCTTTGTCATACTTTTATTAGTTAGATGTTGTATGAAATGAATGAATGAATGAGTTATTATATTGCTAAGTAATTTTTGTTGAGTTACCAAGAACAAAGGCCACGAGGTCAAAGTATTAAACGGAATAACGGTAGTTCGTAATACAAATCAAAATTAATGGGTCAGAATGCAAATTCCCTATCTCATACTCAATCCTAGGCTGCAAACACCTTAGTCTTGCAACCACTCATTTAAAGTTATCTCAAGTGAGACTGCGCAATGCATTATGTGTACTGCGTTTCCTTCTGGTTTACCAGAACTGCCTATATTTTTAGGCTTTTTTGGTACCCTTATAGATATGAACCCTAGGTCTACGACGTAGGTAGTAGAGAGAAGTCGTTTAGCTAAGAACCAACAACATGTCACTGCATCCTCATTGGAAGATAATCTATTATGGCCATTGGGATAGAGCATGTGAGGTCCTCCATATTCCTCCCCATGCTTTGTAGTGTCCTCACTACTTCATCATTGGACTCTTCATTACCTCGTCGTCGATGCCTATGTCATGGAAAGTTAGTTGGTCTCATTGGCACTCTATCTGCACATCCAAGGGACAAATTTTAGTGATATGGATATTTCCAAAAGGACAAGTTTTTTTTTTTCCTTTTAATAAGTTAAATCTAATAAACAAAAGATAAAGGTTACATGTATCTCCAAGTGTTGCACCAAGAGGAAAAATCATATCCAGGTCTTGGGAAAAGTCTATGCCACTATATGGATAATCATCGATGGTAGGTATATGATGAGTCCACCAATCAAAGAGGTCATCATCAAAGGGATTGAAAAGTGTTCCCCCTCCTAGGCATGACATTAATTCGGTCCATTGTATCAAGGCTAGCCATGGTTGTCGGTGTTCTTTGAAAGAATCTCTCGGACTGATACCCAATGCTCTCTCAAAGAAGAAAGCACAAAGAATACTTCCAAACCCAAAAAAATTTCTCTTCCACAATTTACAATATGTAAGTTGGGTCTTATTACAAGTGAGCATCATGGTGCTCCAATAAAAAATTATGGGTTTCAAGCATTAAATACCATATTGCATCTGAGATCATGAAGATAGATGCAAGTATTTTGATCCTACGATTTGTGTTATTGTGTAGAGGATCACTTTGAGACTCAAGTTCATGACGTTCTTAATAGGTATTTGAGTCCCTAATTTCTCAATCTCATCTTCACAATATTAAACTATGTATTGATCAATAGTCATGCCACCTCCTCCGCGAGTTTTGTGGTTAAATACTCCTCCTCGCCAAGATAGTCCAATGATAAAGTAAATTTCATCCACATTGATGGTCAATGACTGACCATCAAGCATGAAAGCCTCTGCATATGGGTTCTAATACTATATAAGGAGATTGAGTAACCTCATTTGTGCCTGCATACCATTTTTCAAGAAAAATGAATGCATTATGCATTGGCTAAGATAATTTGTAGCATCTACATCACCAAATGCAACATTGTCAACTTCGTTCATGCTCTCTCCATTGGACAAACATCATAAAAAATGCAAGGGATAAAAGTGATCAATCTTTCAATTTTTTTCATTCCATTCCTAATCATCTGCAGGTCATAATTATGACAGTCGTGGACATCCACAAGTTTCCTTTTCTCCACTCGTGGATATCCATAATTAACCTAAGTATGAACCACAGATACACATAAGTTGTGAGAAAAAATGGGGGGCACCCCTCGATTTCTCGTGAAAACTTAAAAAGTAAATGGGTGAAATTGAAAGGAAGGTAAAAATAACTTACTTGGTCCAAATGACTTGTGTTTTCATCTCTCCAAGCTCCTATAATCTCTAATCGAAGGTAAGAGGGTTTTTGTCAATTTTGAGAAATTTTGGGTAAAATGGTGAAAATGGTATGGTAAATGGTAAATTGTTACTATTTATGAACTTTTAAAAACCCACTTTTCCATAGTTTTTTCATTATTCCTCAATTGAACTAATTTCAATGAAGTATTGTAGTGTTATGGTTTCCTTTTCAGGTTGTATAGCTATACTTTAGGTAATTTTTTGTCCTTTTTGGCAAGTAATGTTTTTGCATAACTGTAATTTTGGAATAAGGCTTATACACCTTGCACTTTTTTCATTACCAGTAGTGATCTTCACTTTTCCTTAGGGTAGATCCCATTAACTTGTGATATAAACCCATCTCTCTACTCAAAATGTTGTATCTTCGATGGTAGAGCCTACCTTCCATGGGTGTACTAGCTTAGAATCCTTGTGTATTTTGGCACTCATGCTGCAAGTTTTCTTCTAGGCTCAAGAGTCTTATTTAGTCCCACCATGACTCTATGTTGAAGGCTAATATCTTCTTCTCAATATTTTTCTATACATTACCCACGTAACTCCCTTTCATATAGGCCAATTACGTTGGCATTTCTTCGGATTCTTCAACGAGTATTGTGTTCTTTATTGGCATATAGGGTAGGTTTTATTTTTCTTGCATAATTCATTTATCTGTGTTGACCACATACCTACCATAGGATCAACCCCATTCACTAGTGATACTACACCTTTCAAGTTTCTTAAAGGTGTCTCTTATGAATGGTAGAGATTACCTCTCCATGGGTGTCCTAGTTAGTACATCACTGACATTTTTGACACCTATGGTGCAGTATTCCTCTATGCTCAAAATCCCTCTTTAGTCCTGTCATGTCTTTGTGTTGAAGCCTCATGACTTCCTCTCAATCTCTTTCTGGATAATTCACCAATTGGGCTTCCAAACATTTGTTGAGTTGTAATTGCATTGCATATTAACCGCTTGCGCTTTTAGTCCTAATGTAAGATTCATCTTGCTATTTTTGAACCATTTGCTTATGCATTCCTATTAGTTGCAAGCCTTGCAATTTATGCCTTTGTGACTCGAAATTTTAACCCTGCAGGAAACATACCTTGAGTGTCTATATCATGCACATGCTTCCTTACATTGAGCATAGGTATGTTCTTTGTACTATGGGACTAGTTTTCTAGCCCGTGACACTCATTTTCTCCACTGTACTATAACATTATTTTATTCCTTTTCGGGCTTTAATAATATAAAAAAGACAAATAAATAAAAACAAGGGGGGGAACCTTCTATCTCTTTTGTTGGCAACAGTCTTGTCTCCCTTTAACAAAGCATAATATTTGAGTCAGTATCTCAATATTTTGGGTTTAGTATGGATTTAAGAGACTTCTTCTCATTTTTTAGCATTATCTCCTCCAGTTGGTTATTCTTCCAACCATATGGATCATTTGTTGATGGCTCTTGTATCATGAACGTATCCCAGTCTATAATCCATGCTGCTTAAGTCACATAATGTGTCATTCTTTTGTTCAAGGGAAGTTTTAGCCTGAGTTGTCCATTCTACAAAAAGTCTTTGACCTTTCAAGTCAGCCTTCCCATGTCAATAAAATACATCTCATTATCACAAGTATCTTTATATCTCACTCATTCTAGTATAGAAGGTCCTCATTGACTTCTTTCCGATGAGTATGATCTTATCAACTCTGACACATTACTCTAAGAGTATGACCTAGAGTTGAACCCTGGGTCTATTTCCATTATTGATAGGTGACCTTGCACTCAACATATGAAAAACTATCATTGGTCATTGACTCAGCGGTTTCCCTTGGTTCGACGTCAACAACAATCATCACACATGGGGATTTGTGAAATACCTTGGTTCCATTAGAACCCTTTGATGGATTCCTCGTATTTGTTAGTAGTATCCATTATTGGCTATTATTCATAGAGTCTATGTCATGTGTTATTCCATATGGTGCATGTTAGATTCATACCTCGATGTGGTCCTTACAATCTATTCATCTGAGTTCTTCCAAATATTTGGCCTTCTGCTACCCCTCGTGTTGGATGATGGAGGATTCCTTAATTCCTTCCTTCTAGCAGATCTCTTCTTATTGAATTCAAAATATCTTACTATGGGACAGGTATCTAGAATATTTGTGGTACCTTGGGGCGTGTATCCATCAGTGGAAGGTTCCCTCACTATTGACAGTGGGAATACATCAATGTCCCTTGATCGATAGATTCTACTAGGTGTTCGACACCAGCTCATTCGTTCACACTTGTTATATTGTACCATGGTACCTTGATGCCCATTATCATCATCGGTGGATCATCTCACATTTGTTAATGTTATACATCATTGTCTGGTAATCAAATTATGTCTCACTATGTTTGAATCCAACACATCTATTCACATGGTGTAGACTCATACCATGACGGATCATTTTGAAGACTTCGGGTGAAGTACGAGCAACAAATATTTTGTGCTCCTACCCAACATATTGTACCACCCATCAGACATTGGTACTTGCAGAGGATCAATGTTTTCACTCCATTGGTTCCAGATATCCATTAGACATTGGTACTTGCAGAGGATCTATGTTTTGCATGGATCCACTGTGTATTCATCATGGCCATCATTGTTACTTTATATATATCACATGGATCCACTTTGTATTTTTCATGGACATGTAAATTATTCATACTTTAATATATTCCATGGATCCTCAATGTACTTGATTTTGTGGCCATGCTTACATCACTCTTGAGCATGGGTATGCCCGAATTGGGAAGAGAATACTCTTACTTGATCTCTGTTGACGATTTTTTTTCTTGGAACAATTGTTCAAGAAATTTGATTGGATTTAATTAATTACAACCTCACCTCTCAGAGTTATAGTGTGTTTTTTCCATTAGTTTCCCTTTTGAACTCACACATTAGGGGGCATCTATTATACCACAATTTGTCACATCAATTTCATTTGTGAGATGGATTAGTCCTTTTCCATAGAGTGAAAATGTAAATCTCATCCTCCTACATCAAAATAATCTAAAAAACATGTTTTTTCCATCCATGGGTCACTCATGTGAAAACCATGAATGTCCATGCCTTGATAGTTTACAACTCGTGGCTTCCCTTGAAATATATGAAGAAATAAAATATTCCACATTTTTGGGTAGGTTTTTCAGTTGGTCTTGTTCCCAAACTCCCCTAGGCCCATACAAAATGGAACTCAACCACCTCAACCCCTTTAGGATGGTACAAATGCACCTTTAGGGCATATATGAATAGTACAACCTAGGTGCAAGATTGTGCTGATGGATTCACAAGCTTCCCTATTTTCATTGATCCTCTGAGTAGCATCCCCTTGTCCTAGAACTTTCTTTCCAGTACTCCTTCTTCTCCCTTATATGACCATAGGGTGTGTTCCTATCCATTTTGGGTCATCTAAAGAATGGAAATATTGTTCAGTGTATTCTTGAAGGAACAGTGTGTTGAGCGCTCAACACACCCTAAAAGCCTTATTAAATTTTATCACTTTTTGGGTACCACTTATTTTCTTTTACTGTCTAAATTGATTTCATTGTGGGGAATGGTTTATCTTTGTTTTTTTTTTCATGAATCGTATCAATCAATTCAGGTTTGTTTGAATTTATGAAACCTCGTGTCTAAAAGAAATTGACATCCGAACTAAGAATCTGCAGCTAACACAACACCTAACATGCTTATCTTCGGCATCAGAAAAATTCAAGCAGGTAAGGAGGCCACATAGTTACAATAGTCACTGAGCGTCGATGCACCATTGACATCGACAGAAGGTAGATTTGGTTGGAATAAGTGATTTCCACAAAGTTTCAAGAGATAGTCGATCCCCATCGGCCTCGGCACAATACGGAAAGGATAGACATCGACAAAGGCTGTAAGTAAATAATCGATAGCTGACGACCGATGCTCTTTGTTGGGTTCGGGGAAATCCAGAAAGGTTAAAACAATCATTTATGTATGGGAAAAACATATCATCGATCTCCGATCCCTCATACACTTTTGGCATCAGGTATTTTTCAAGAGAGTCGATCCGAGATCACTTGGTTAGGTTTATCGCCGATCATCGATCCTTGACACTTTTCAGCGTCGGCAAGATAGGAGTGGGTTTTAAAATGTATAGCTTAAAGAAAGTCTCGTTTTCATTTAACACGAGTAAATAAATATGTCGGTATCGAGTTCCATGTGTAAATTCACGTAAGGGTGTCGTACAGCCTAGTGTCGTCCCAAGTCATAGGAAGGTTCCTTGGGTCTTAGTCACCCCCTAGTCAACTGATCCAGTATATTTTTATCAGGTGACTTATTAAAGAATCTTATTAAATGAGAATAAACTAAAGTACACCATAAATAAGGAAAATCTCAAAAGGAAAGAGACATAAGCATGCAATATGAACACAAAAACTTGATAACGGAGTTCGTCCTTGGTGGACTACGTCTCCTAATCCTGCTCTCAAATGAATTGGGAAAAATACATAAGTATACCTCATTCTGAAGTTAAGCTATAAAATCTTTGATCATATCATAAAACTAACACCACCACTGCATTCGTGGTGTTGTTTTACCTAAAAATGACTATCTCCACGCCTCAATCCGATTTTGACACTTTTTGGCCCAAGAGGCACCACTACCTCGGTTTGCATGCCACTGCTCTTGCAATAAATGACTGATAAATATCAAAAAGCATGCCCCAGTCCTTACAATGTCCATACAGGTACGCTCGATCTCTCCTCTCTATGCTTTGTTCTGAACTCTGGCCGAACTCCCCTTCTTATACAATATTGCGGGTGGTTGTGCATTGATGGGGAAGTTAGCACATTGGTTAGGGAGGCTATTTAAAGGTTGTTTGTTTGGAGGAGGTGTTGGGTTCAAATCCCATGAACCTCCATTTTAACACATGGTTTTAACAGTTTTTCCAGAATATGCAAAAAATGGAGGACCGACTAATTTTGCGGTGGATATGTTGGTTAATTCTAGCAAGCGGTTTTGCTAGAATGGCGGATTGGAATATTTGGCGGAGCATGTGTTAYATAGCAGGTGGTTTGAATATGGTCGCATGGTTAACACATATAACCAGGGGTTGTGCCGAAGGCCTAGCTCCCTTCCTTTGGCGCCCATATAAAATTTTAAACTTAAATACAATTTTCACCATATTACAAACAAGGAATATGGCATGGTGTATTGGTTAGTGCAAAGATGTGGAGTCATAAAAATTTTGGTACATTCCAACCATTGGAAGGGTGCCACGTGGCACCATAAAATTTTCCCATGAAACGGACACTTGTCACAACCTGATTTGCCCACGTGTTGGCCATCATTTTTCCATGCCATCTCATGCCAACTCATATGTACAGACATGCCATGTGTCATCCTTTCAGTGGTGCCACATGTCACCTTGACCTTTTGACTTTTTAACCAATTTTGACCTGAACTTTGACCACTTATAACCTTTGATCCATAACTCTGTTTGACAAGCCCTTTGCGTCGTTAGAAAGCTTGTGACGCGCTCTTCACGATCATGCCCTTTTCACTGAGTTTTGGGAACTTTGAATTGTTTCCCTTTTGTTGTCTTCTAGAGCCATTATGAGCATTCTAAGTTGCTTCTGAACATTTTGATTTGTCCTTAGCCTTCTCTAGATCCTTTTTGGATCACTCCTTCCCACTAAGAGATTTTTGGACCACCAAAATATTTCATCAATCAATTGGTAAGTGAGGGAAGATTCCCCTCACTTTGTCCTTCTCAATCCACTTTTCCTTGCTTGGGTGTGTTCCCTTTAAGCCTACTCGAAGATAATCAACATCACCCCTGCATGAAGTCCTCGTCCTTCTGTCCAGGATGGTATCTTCCTGTAACTCATCCAAGTACTCAGGTGAAAACTCATCAACTGAAGGTATTGAAACTTCCTCATCCTAATCCATGATCATGAGAGGCTCAAAAAGTTTCAAGTTATCTACATTCACAATGGAGTAAATCAGCATATACGGTGGAAGATCTAAATGAAAAGCATTAGTGTCACTTTTCTCCAAGATAGTGAAGGGTCCATATTAGATAGGCTTGAGTTTATTTCCTTCACCCTTCAATCGTCCCTTGCTAATATGAAGCCATACCCGGTCTCCAACCTGGAAATTATGATCAACCCTGTGCTTGTCATGTCGAGCTTTATATTGTGCTTGACTCTTCTCCAACGGTTCCTTGACTACATGGTGTATCTATTGAATCCTCTAGATGAACTTGCGGGCTATGTCCTCTGTTCATTATTCATTCACATTAGCATCTTTACCATACATCAAGTCCAAAGGAACCTTTGGTAGGTACACAAAAAATGCCTCAAAATTTGAACTCTGAGTGGATGAATGTAAAGCTCGGTTATAATCATTTTTAACATAGGGTATCTATTCATCCCATAATTTAGGATGCTTGTTGCAGTAGCCTCGAAGAAAAAGTATCACTATTTTGTTTAACACCTGTGTCTGTCCGTCAGTCTGTGGATGAAAATAAGTGCTCCTCTTCAATTTGGTGTCCATCATTCTCCACAATCTAGTCCAAAAATCCCCAAGGAATCAAGTATCTTGATTTGAGACAATGAACATGGGTAATCCAAAGTGAACCCAAACATGCTTAAAGAAGAGATTAGCAGTCTTTTCAGTAGTGATCTTATTTTTACATGGAATTAAGATACACATCTTGTTGAACCTATCCAATATGACATACAAATAATCATGACCCCATGTGGTCATTGGTAAGCCCCCTACAAAATCCATGGAAATTATTTCCCATGGATGGGATGGAAAAGGAAGTGGTGAGTATAGCCCCAATTTTATATTAGTGGGCTTACAAGTAGAACACATCACACACCCCTTTCATTTGAGGCCAATAACAAAACCTATCCAAATGAGCCATAGTTTTTCCTACCCCAAAATTCCCAGACACAAAAGAAGTATGAGATTCTCGTATCACATGGACTCGTTCACTTGTAGGAATACATAGCTTCCCAAGATGATAGAGTAATTTTCCCTGCAGACAATAGTTCTCTACCTATGCACCATGGGTTAGATTCTCATATACTTCATTGAAATCTTCATCGATGGAATATTTCTCTACATAGCTATCATGAGATAAAGAAGTATTCTTCAAAATAAGAGAAGTGGCAATAGGAGGTCTCGAAAAAATATCGGCTACCTTGTTATTTGTACCCTTCTTGTACTTCATTACCAAATGAAATTGTTGTAGAAAACCCATCCATCTGTAGTGTCATGGTTGTTGCAATTTGGTATGTTCTTGAAGATACTGTAAGGGTTGGTGATCTGTACGTATAATTGTTTCCTTCCCTAACAAGTAATGCTTCCATTTCTTTACGATTTGAACTAATGCATACAACTCTTTATCATATGTAGGATAGTTAACAACAGCTTGGTTAAAATTCTGAGAGTGGTAACATATAGGCTTACGATATTGCATCAATACTTCACCCATGGCGTATCCTCTTGCATCTATCTCGATCTTGAACGGTTGTTGGCGATTAGACAGTGCTAATACTAGTGCAGTACTAATCTTTTCCTTCAAAATGTCGAAAGATTTGTGTTTCTTTCCTTCCCATTGAAAAGTGTTCTTCACACTGGTTAAGGCATGCAAAGGAGCTACTATAAAGGAGAAGTTGGGAATGAATCTCCTCCAATACTGGACTACACCCAAGAAGCTCCAGATMTCGGTTACACTTTTTGGCTCAGGCCAATTGACAATTACATCAATTTTGGAAGGATCAATCTTCAATCGTCCTCCTCCCATGATATGACCTAAGTATACAAGTGCAGTCTTGCCAAATTCACATTTAGACATTTTCACATAGAKATTTTCCCTTTGCAAAGTATCCAATACTTTCTTTACATGCCTTACATGTTCATCCCAAGTCCCACTAAAGAAAAGAATGTCTTCTAAATATACAATCACAAAGTCATCCAAGAAAGGCCTTAATACATCATTCATCACACGCATGAAAGTTTTTAGAGCATGACAAAGCCCAAACGACATAACTAACCACTCAAACAATCCATGTTTGGTTTTAAAGGTTGTCTTCCATGCATCCTGTTCTGCGACCCTGATTTGATGATATCCACTGCGCAAATCCAACTTAGTGAAATAAACAACATTCTTCAACTGATCAAGTAAATCATCTATACGATGAAGAGGGTATTGATTCTTCACTGTGATTTTATTTAAATCTGGGTAATCGACACACATTCACCATGTTCCATCTTTCTTTGGAACCATCATGATCGGAGAACCACAAGGAGATGAACTGGGCATGATGATACCTTTATCCAATAAGCCCTATATCTGCTTCTTGATCTCTGTCATCTCCACAACTGACATCATGTACATGCCCACATTAGGAAGCGAAGAATCCTGCTGAAGATGTATCTCATGTTGGATTTCCCTCTTAGGACGTAATCCATCTGGTTCCTGAAAAATATCATCATACTTAGAGACAATATTAGTTAATTCCTTTTTATGAGACGTATCACATCCTTGGAAAGCGTCAGATGTCCCGACGTATTTCTCTTTGACGACCATGAGTACATATCTCTCATTAGTGGTTATGAGTATTTTCATTTGCCCTACACTAACAAGTGTCATATTTACTCTCATGTTGTGAGCTCTAATAATATATTCCACTCCCCCTTTAGTAAGGTGGTATTTTTTCTCATGACAAAAGAAGACTGATTTTCTATCATAAATATAAGGACTTCCCAACACTATGCCACATATATCAAGTGGTACAAAATCCAAATCCACTTCATCAATCAACTTGGAAGCAATATCAAATATGATCCTACATTGTTTGGTGACATTAAGTTTCGTTTGATCACATACCCAACCAAGAAGATAAGGCTTTGGATGTGGTTTTGTTTCAAGACCCATCTTCTTGACAAGTGCTTCAGATATTAAGTTTACTTGGAAACCCGGATCAAATAATGTATCTATCTTAGTATGTTTAGATACAACTCATATATGAAATAACTCATTCCTCTTTCATTCATCAATATGAGATTCATCACTAGAACTTGAACTAGCATGAAGATAATATTTACCTTGTACTCCAGCCACTGTGATATTTCCTTCATCTCTTGACTAGGAACCAAGATCTTGTTGCACTGTAGCAAGAGCATTTGTCTTCCCCTTTCCACCGAACTGTTTCAGCTTCTTTTCTGGATGTAGTTTCCAACAGTGTCCTTCATCATGACCGCTCTTCTTGCAATGAGTGCAATATGGTTTTCCTCCTTCTTTCGTTACTGTATCGGTCTTCTTGTCCTTCCTTTTAAACTTCTTGAAAGTGTTGTGTGGGAAATTGGAAGGTTTCTTCGTGGGATCTTCTTGAACATGTTTTCCCCTGTTCTCAAGGTGAGTGGCTTGCACACAAACTTCATCAAGACTAGTGGGGTTAAACAAGAGCAAAGTATGACGAACATCACTGTGAAGTGCACCAATATACTTCATTAAAGTTTCATAAGAATCCAAAGGAATGTTCAATGCTAGAGCTTTCTTCCTAAATTCTTCTATGAAACTTTGTAAAGTCTGACCTTTACTCTGTCTCAAAGTTTTCCATTCCATCATTGATTTATGTAAATACCCTAAAGGATAGAACTTCTTCCTTATCTCTGTTTTAAATTCTGACCATGAGGAAAGAAGATTACTACACCTACTTATGTCCTGTAGCTTTCTCTCCCACCATACGAGAGCGATGCCTTCCAATTGAAGAGAATCCAGTTGCACTTTAACTTCCTCTTCGTCAATATGCTAAACACGACAATATACTTCAACCTTTCGAATCCAATTATATAGTTTTTCAGGATTAGCATCTCCATTAAACATAGGTAAAGAAAACTTTACATCAAGATTTAATAATGGTTTCTTAAAAGAGGCTTTATGGCTAGAATGATGAGAATGATGAGAATTCTCGGAGGAAGAAGAACTAGAACTTGAAGGCGAAGATGGAGGCTCAGGAGGGTCTCCTCCAGCCCCTTGATTTATTGAAGCATCATCATTTGCATGTGCTTCCTTTTTCTTCCCTTTATTATTCATCCTCTTCTCGTAATCTCCATACATTCGTTTGACCATTTCTGACATGCGATAAAAGACCATGTGAAATTTGTTTTCCTGTTCATCATGATTGTCCTCTTCTGCCATATTTTTCCTTTAGGATCCACGACCAACTTCAAGATTGAAAGTATTAAGAGTTCCTTCACCCTTCTTATGCTTGGCCCTAGTAAGCATTCATACTCAACAATTCAATTCAAAGACAACTTCTCTGATACCAACATGATTCGGGATATTTCCGTCCAGTGACTTATTAAAGAATCGTATTAAATGAGCATAAACTAAAGTACACCATAAAGAAGGAAAATATCAAAAGGAAAGAGACATAAGCATGAAATATGAACACAAAAATTTGATAACGGAGTTCATCCCTAGTGGACTACGTCTCTGGGTCCTGCTCTGAAATGGGTAGGTATTTTTATTAACTCCACAAAAGAATTGGGAAAAATACATAAGTATACCTCATTCTGGAGTTAAGTTATAGAAGATTTTCTCAAATCAGAAAACTAACACAACCACTACATTTGTGGCATCATTTTACCTAAAAATGATTGTCTCCACACCTTGATCTGAGTTTGACACTTTTTGGCCCAAGAGACACCTCTCCCTCGGTTTGCATGTCATTGCTCCTACAATAAATGACTGAGAAATCTTGAAAAGTGTGCCCCATTATGTACAATGTTCATATGGGTGTGCTCGATCTCTCCTCTTCGTGCTTTGTTCTGAACTCTATCGAACTCCACTTCTTATACAATTTTGCGGGTGGTTGTGCATTGATGAGGAAGTTCGCGCATTGGTTAGGGAGGCTATTTAAAGGTTGTTTGTTTGGTAGAGGTTTCAGGTTCGAATCCCATGGACCTCTATTTTAACACATGGTTTGTAACAGTATTGGTGGAATACGCAAAAAATGGAGAACCGACTAATTTTGCGGCAGATATGTTGGTGGAGCAGTTGGTTAATTCTAGCAGGCAATTTTTCTAGAATGACGGATTGGAATATTTGGTGGAGCATGTGTTATATAGTAATAGGTTGGAATATGGTTTCATGGTTAACACATATAACCAAGGGCTGGGTCAAAGGCCTATCCCCCTTCCTTTAGCACCCATATAAAATTTTAAACTTAAATACAATTTTCACCATATTAAAAACAAGGACTATAGCATGGTGTATTGGTTAGCGTGAAGATGTGAGGCCTTTGGGCTAGAGGAGGTCAAGGGTTCGACTCCGATGGAGTCCTAAAAAATTTGGTACATGCCAACCATTGGAGGGGTACCACATGGCAGCCCATGACTATGCCACATGGCACCATAACATTTTCCCATGAAATTGACACTTGTCGCACCCTGATTTTCCCACTTGTCGAACATAATTTTTCCACATCATCTCATGCCAACTCATATCTACGGATATGATACGTGTCACCCTTGCAGTGGTGCCACATGTCACCTTGACCTTTTGAATTTTTGACCAAGTTTGACATGAACTTTGACCGCTTATAACCTTTGATCTGTAACTTTGTTTGATGAGTCGTTTGCATCATTATAAAGCTTGTGACACACTCTTCGCAATCATGCCCTTTTCACTAAGTTTTGGGAAATTTTAAATTTTTCCCTTTTGTTGTCTACTGGAGCCATTATGAGCATTCTAAGTTGATTCTGTGCATTCTGAGTTGTCCTTATCCTTCTCTTGATCCTTTTTGGATCATCATATTTTCCACGTCAGCTATGTACGGTACGATCAATTGTCATTGGATCTTTTGCAAGAATATATCAACGAAAAGTGTTCGAAGCATAATCTCGACCCCCGACTCACCAACTAGACTAGAAAAACAATGGGATGTTTCTGGCATAAGATACGATCGGATTATGACATTTAATAAACCATTTAATGCTTCATACTGCATTTTTTTCTACCTCGTGTGTGGATTGAACAATAGCAATTTGAAATCGTTGATAGGACACGTTACAACCTGCGCCCACCCCGTCAACCCATGATCCAATTTAATTTTAAACATATATGAATATCTGGCGACAGATTTAATAAAACTACACTCATAAACCGAATTGAATGGTTGATGCAGCAAGTTAAGTTCATCCCTGTTTAAATCTCTAGAACAGTTTTAAACAATTTCATTATGCACACAAGTTTGAATTCTAGAGCATCTGAACAAGAAGAGAAATTGTCTCGAGACTATGTTGATCATCATATCATCAAAACCAGGTTAAACAAGTTGTAGAGGTATGTCTTCAAGTTTGTCAATTTGGCAATCGAGATTTATATATGCATTTGATTTCTTACACGGTCTCTAAACTATGTTCTAACTACAGGTAAAATGCCACTGAGAAAGCCAACCACCAGATGCTCACATAGAGCACCCAAGATAAATGAAGTTGAGACATGTGACGTTTCTTCTCCTGATGTGGCGAGGTAGTTGGAATACACTCCCAGGGTAGAGTCGGTCATCAAAACCTCAACAAAGAAATTTTTTTTCCATCCTCTGGTCTTCGGTGATACAGAAGGAGGCACCGGATCCAAAGTAATGCTCCCACAGTGGGGGGACCTTTTCAACAGTATCATCCGAGAGGAGTACCCAGAGTATATCCCACACAGTGACCCAGATGTAAGGGCGCTCGATGGCCAGGTGTTCCCAAACATTCGGCGGTCATATTTTCACGTGGTAGCGAGAATAAAACCCAATTTCCCTTGCATAGAGGTTCTGAAGTGGCTAATCGACCATACAGACACACATAAATGTTTAGTCAATGATGAGAATGGTGGGTGTGTCGGATTTATCCTCCCAACAGAAGTCCTGAAATACTATAAGCTCAAAGACCCAAAGGAGAGACTAAACACAGACTTCATGGTGAAGTTCTATGAATTCCATGACACCAGCCGATTGATGGCCTCATGGTGGAAGGAGGACAATAATTTTACCAACCGGAGCAATGGTTGGTATGGGACAGTTAACTTGAGGGAACCATACATCTACTTGATGGCTCTCATCTACCAATTATATGGAGAGAAGGACTGCTCCAAGTTCTCGGAAGCATGGATTCCCTTGGCCCACACAGTGGCGATCTCCAGAAGCAACTTCAGCTAGGGAGCGATAATTTCCAAACAATTGAGCATATGTGTACAGTAGGCTCAGATGTCGAATGAAGGGGAAACACCCATTGTCCACATGGCCTCATACCTACTCAATGTCATCTGTGCGAGAATTTGAGCTGGCATGTTGCAAAGATTCCAGTCCACGTTTATTTCATCATACTATGGGCGAACAGGTATAAAAAATCATACGCACTCATTTGTGATGAATTCATCGCTCGTATTCATTTTATTATATTTAAGAAGGAATTCCCAAGATTATCCGCAATGACCAAGAAAATGGTAGCGAAGGTAGGCCATTGGTATTCGGTTGAACACTCAACCTATATTAGGGTGTTCGAGGCTAGCATAGCACCGCATCTACTCCCCGCCCATGTCCTAGAATGACTCATTGTAGGATAAATCTGTTATCATACCATCCTGCAGGGCTATAACGCCACACTAGTCAAGGGAAAAAAATGAGCTTTCATACCCTACGGTTTCCATGTGGGGTTTTATCTAGTAAAGGACACTAGTAAAGAAAAAATAGAAGGGTTGGGTCAAATTTAATTTAGGTTCCTGACAGGTCGATTCCACAAGCATGACCCTAAATTCCTGGTCCCCCAACATGCTTCACAAGTATCATCATGTTGGCCATATGCACATGATAAATTTGAGGATGAAATTTTCACAGAATGCACTCAGGACTGGGAGGAGGTAGTACAGAGGATGGCCAACCCAAATATGACCAGGTTCAAGGCCATGAGCATGGAAGAATAAGTGTATACAATAAAGCAGTCGGCTCAAGAGGCCCTTAGAGCTAGGGAAGAGATCAGATTGGCAAAGACTACAGTGGCATAGAGAAGGGGATTTCTCTTGCTAGAAGGGGAACATAGAATCATTGATCAGTTGCAAAATGTCCCTGATCTGATAGAGATGTCAACGATTCCCATTGATGACCCTATAGAAAGAAGAGGAGAGCCAAGTGTCCTGGAGCCAATACAACTTGAAGAAATGATCGGGCTAGAAAACCCTGAAGTTCCACCACCACAGATCAGATCACCAGGGGGAATTTCAACCCAACCTAATATAGCGAGGACACTTGGAAGGACAAGGGTACCAAATCCCTTGTTCAACTTAATAACCATATATGATGATGAGGAGAGTTTGGAGGTGTCCCTGGTGACTCAAGTGCAAATTACAGAGGAAAGGGAACCCGAGAGAGAATCTACCCCAAGTCCCGATGCTCCAATTCAGAACCTTCCGCAAAGCGAGCATGAGGTCGAAAGTGCCTTAGACATTGAGTTTATCAATGTGCCTAGAACCCCAATGGACAACTCAAGGGATGATCTAGGATCGGGAAGTCAAAAAGAGGAAATTCTACAGTGATAACTCGACATTTCGACAGTTGATTACCAATTAAGTACCAAACCTACCCCTGGTTCTTCAGTTTTGGTCGATACCTTACCAGTCGATGAGAAATAAATGAAGACTGAGCCATCGGGACATATGGAAGAAGTCTAGGAACCCATCCAATAAAAGTTACACATTGTCGGGAGCTTGGGAAATACTCTAAACTAGGGAGAACAACAAATCCCTGAACTCGTTGATGAGTTTTATGATATACAAGCGATCGCCTATGATTGAAAGAGAAAATCCATCATGAAGAGAACCACTAAGAAGAGGAGGCTTACATTGGATAGTTTGATTCTCATCACCACAGAGGAGAAGCTTCTTAGCACAGAACAGACCAAGGTGTTTGAGCTTATCGAGGCAAGGATGGCTATCACAAATGCCACATTGGATAGAGAAAAAAGGGATGAAAATGATTTGACCGCTGCGCCTAAGGAATTGGAACATCTGCACCATTTGGAAAAATACTATCAGGACTCCACACAAGCCACTATTTTTTTTAGAAGTGAGTTCCAAGACGCCTATGCCAAATTCACGAATGAATGACACATTTTCACTGCAAGAATAGTTGACTTCCAAAAAGACACCCTTATGGCATTAGCAACCCGCAAGGACATGGAAAGGTGGTATGAGAAGGCTCACCAAGTAGTGGAAAGGATTGATTACATCAGCGCGGTTCAAAAGGGATGAGACACCGAAGAGCACGGCATTCGGGTGTTGAGGGAAAACAACATAGATTGGATCGAGAAAGAGGCTGAATATTGGGAGAGAATGGCCCAGGAACCTTTGTGGGAGATTCAGGAGAAATGGGTTGATTACAAAAGGAGCTAGGTAAAAAGAACCAAGAGATGAAGGACATCGACCTCCCAAAATTTCGCTCACCCGAGGACCTTGAAAACATGCATGACATAGTCAAGAAACATGCAGAACATGACTCAACATGGACAATAGAGATAGAAAGAGTGGCGAGCATGGCATCAAGTCAGGTACAGAAGTTCATGGAGCATCTGATCAAAGCTCGAGTAGTATTGCAATGGTTAAGTGTCAAAATAATCAAATATCAAGCACAGGTAGTAGAAGTGAAATAAATCCTTTCGACCCCGATGGACCAACACAAGTTCCCATATGCCAACACATGCGAGGAACTCTTCATCAAATGGTCAGAGTATGAGAAGAGTCATCCACTTCAGTGAAACTATTTGATGATTCTTAGAAGACAGAGAGATGAAAGTGCCATGTGGTGATATTTTGTTTTACTT
The DNA here is from genome assembly GCA_010110895.2 of Picea sitchensis. Taxonomy (NCBI): domain Eukaryota; kingdom Viridiplantae; phylum Streptophyta; class Pinopsida; order Pinales; family Pinaceae; genus Picea; species Picea sitchensis. The sequence continues at coordinate 32,435 of SNQJ01S0229141.1, forward strand.
ATCTTACACTTTTAATAGCTATTTTTAGTTAATAATTCATTATAAATAAGAGGATTGACCTTTTTGTAAGGGGTCGATGGTTTTTGAAAAGACCCTCATTTTTTGAATCGTAAAGAACTATTTCCGAACTACCTTAATTGAGAAGTCATGTTTAGGACCGGAGACAAACTTATGTTTTCATCAAAGGTGTGTGTGATTGGATTTGAGGAGGAATTACTTCCGAATTTATTTCATGAATGGATGTTGTAATGGGTAAGAGTTTCTAAATCTATTGATAAGTTAGATGTTTCAATATTTTTGTAGTTATTGTCTCTAATGATGAAATAAAATCGTTTTGTTAATGTGTGATTAATGCTAGAGTTAAGGAAACTATTTTTCTTCCCATCATTTTATTGCATGTATCTTTTCTTTCGATAATCATATCTCAGTCAATAATTGAAATACCATCAAGTTAATGTATTAGTACTAGGCTTGTCACAAGTGTGAAAATATTTGTATGCATGCCTGAGCACAAATGGTTATCCCAAGCTCAACCTTCTCCATTATTTTAGAGCCCCCTCTTTTACCAGTTGGTTTATACCACTACACATCTTTTAATAAGACCTATCTAACAACAGACAAGACAAAAAAAAAAGAACGTTTAAACTAAAGGAGGAACTTTCACAAGAAGATATCATGTCAATCACTATGTAAAGCCCATCAATTATTTGGCTAGATCGAAAGATCTGGAGAACCATTCCACTATCAAACGATGTAGAGTCTAATTGGGCCTCAGTGGCGGGTTTGGTTCCTGTTGTTGAGTTAAATGGATTTAGGTCCCCTCAACACAGTGGAGGAACGAGGGTAGTTGGATTTGAGGCAGTGTTGGCGGTTCGAGTTAAGTTGTAACTACCCACTTTTACCATTTTCAATAAAATAGTTCTCTTTCCCTCCACACACATGTAAATTGATTTCAGTCTGTTGATATATGTTATTTTTCTTCATATACTAGCATATTTGCACATTATATGTATGATTTGAATTTATAACTACCTCATTGAAGCATAGACTTGGCCTTGTTTTACAGGTTGATACCAGTAGAGATCAGGAGAAACATCAAAGGTGGAGAGAGAGGATCCACATCAGACATAGGATACAAGGTGTGAGGCCTCTCTCTCTCTCTCTCTCTCTCTCTCTCTCTCTCTCTCTCTCCTTAAAGTAGTTATTTTCTCATAGCATTTTTGTGTGTGAGGGTAGGTTGTGTATTTTATATATGGTCTCACTTTGTTGTGACATGACCCAAGGTCAGAGGGGAAAATTCTGTAACACAACCATAACGCATTTTCTGAACAAGAGGTCAATTTTTAAGAAAATCATGCCAAGAGATTGTTGGTAGCATGGTCACATGGGCCTTGTCCAAATATATGTGTAAGAGTTTATAGAACTCTGTTATGCTACTCGTTTTGGATTTTATGCCCATGAACCAAATTTTCAACATGTCCCTTAATGGCTTGAGAAGGCGAGTTGTAACTCATGCTAAAAATCTAACTGGGCCTCGAATGGGTGAACAATTGGTTGCATTGGATTTTAGGAATCATGTTTCAACTAGTGGGGCCCCTCCATCGTCATTCCATTTCCTAGAAAATAATTTTTTGGAGGTTCTTCGAAACTAGGGTGAGGCATAGTGCAATTTATGAACACAAGGTATATTTTCAGGAACACTATGTTGGGAGATTGTGGGTAGCATGGTCGAATGGACCTTGGCCAAACAAATGTGTGGGAGCTCACATAACTCTTTTATGTTTCTTGTTTTGGATTTTATGTCCCCGAACCAAATTGCCAACATGTTCCTGAATGACTTGAGGAGGTGAGTTGCAACATGCGATAAAACTCTAACCAAGCCTCAAATGGAAAAACCATTGGTTGCAATGGATCCAGGGCACCGATTTTCAAATAGTGGGGCCCCTACACCGTCATTCCATTTTCGGGAAAAGTGTTTGTTGGAGTATATCCAGAACTAGATTTTTTCTTAGTGAGACACAATCCAATTTCGCAACAAGAGGTCGATTTTCAAGAACATTGTGTTGGGAAATTATGGGTAGCATGGTCACATGGGACTTGGAAAAAAAAGGCATGTGAGAGATTATGGAACTTCGTTATGCTACTTAGTTTGGATTTTATGCCCCTGGATAAATTACCAATATGTCCCTGAATGGCTTGAAGAGGCGAGTTGTAACTCATGGTGAAACTCTAACAAGGCCTCGGATGGACAAGCCATCAATTGTATTAGATATGGGACATTGAGTTTCAGCTAGTGAGGCACCTCCATTATCATTTCATTTCCTGGAAAAGTGTTTTTTGGAGGATCTATGGAACTAGGGTTTTTCTCAGTGCTTATTACATATGTTTGACAATTTAACACCTTGTAAGGATAGACATGGCAAGGCTAGTCTAGGAAATACAAGGCAAGGCATGGAAGGACAAGGAAGGGCATGGAAAGACAAGGCAAGGAAAGGAAAGGAAATACAATGAACTGCAAAGCATGGCATGGCATGGCATAGAAAGGAAAGTAATGGCAAGTCATGGAATGACATGGGATGGCAAGGAAAGGAAATTCAATTCAAGGCAAGACAATACAACAAAATAAAATGAAAGACATGGCATGGCATGGAAAGGAAAGGCACTACATGGAAAGGAAAGGCAAGGGAAGGCATGGCGTGGAAAGGAAAGGCATGGCATGGTATGGCATGGAAAGGCATGGCATGGTATGGCATGGAAAGGAAAGTCAAGGCAAGGCAAGACATTTCATGGAATCGAATGGAAAGGAAAGGCATGGCATGGTGAGGCAAGGAATGACATGGCATGGCATGGAAAGGTATGGCATGACATGGAAATTCAAGGAAAGGCAAGGAAACACAAGGAAAAGCAAGGAAAGGCAATGAAACACAAGGAAATGTAAGGTATGGAATTGCATGGCATGGAAAGACAAAGCATGGAGTGTAAAGGAAAGGCAGGTAAATTCCAAGAAAGGAAAGGATAGACATGGAAAGTAAAGGAAAGACATGGCAAAGCATGGCATTGAAAGGAAAGGAATGGCATGGAAAGTAAAGGCAAGTAAAGAAAAGAAAAGGTAATGCAATGCAAGGAATGTCATGGCATGTCATGGAAAGACATGACATGGCATGTCAACGTAAGTAAATGCAAGGCATGGCAAGGAAATACATGGAAAGGCAAGGAATGACATGGAAACAAAAGGAAAAGCAAGGCATGACATGGCATGGAAAGGAAAGGAGTGGTATGGCATAGCATTGAAAGGAAAGGCATGGCATGGAAAGGCAAGGCATGGCAAGGAAAGGTAAGATAATACAATGCAGTATAATGCAACACAAGGCAATGCAAGGCATAGCATGGCATGCCATGGAAAGGAAAGGCATGGCATGGCAAGGAAATACATGGCATGGCATGGGATGGAAAGACAAGGAAAGGTAAGGAAAGGAAATGAAAAGAAAGGAAATGAAAGGCATGACAAGGCAAGGTCTAGGTATAGGTATAGGTCTAGGTATGACAAGGAAAAGAAAGGAAATGCAAGGTATGGCAAGGAAAGGAAAGGCAATGCCAGGTATGGCAAGGAAAGGTAATACATGGAAAGGAAAGGCATGGCATGGAATGGAAAGTCAAGGAAAGGCATGGAATGGTATGGAAAGGCAAGGTATAGCATGGAATGGCATGGAAAGGAAATGCATGGCATGGCATGGCATGGAAAGGAAAGGAAAGACAAGGTAAGGCATGGTATTAAGAAACCCTTGTCGCATGTTTTTCTTTTCATTATAATGAATCATGATCCATTTTGGATAGGGTAATATGAGGTTTCAACCTTCTTATTTATATTTTGATTATATTATCTTACCATATAATAAACCTAATTATAAAGGCAAGTCAAAGAAAGGCAAGGAAAGACAATGTGATACATGAAAAGGCAAGGCAAGGTAAGGTAATTCAAGGGAATTCAAGACAAGGCAAGGCAGGGCAAGGCGAGACATGGCAAGACAAGGAAAGGAAAAGAAAGGTAAGACATGGCAAGGAAAGGCAAGGTAAGGTAAGGAAAGGAAAGGAAAGCCAAGCCAAGCCAAGCCAATACAATCTAGGGAAATACAAAGAAAGGCTAGGAAAGCAAGGAAAGAAAAGGCAAGGCAAGACAATGTAAGACATGGCAAGGAAAGGAAAGGTAAGGAAAGGAAAGGCAAGGCAAGACAAGGTTGTTGGAAGATTGATTGTTGTCATTGATGTCAACCCTAGTCATGGGTTTTGGAC
>SNQJ01S0229142.1:0-14383 GCA_010110895.2 Picea sitchensis
TCCAAGGAAGAAAAAGTCCCAAAGACCAAAAATAAGGATGAAGTATTATTGAGTGCCACATGTTCAGGGGGAGCAGCCCCAAAGAAGGAGGTTACCTTTTGCCATTAAACTCAGGAGGAGAAGCACTACCCTTTTCCATTGATGTCAAAGGGGGAGATAAATTGGGATCATGATGATAGGGGGAGCATGAGTGTTTCCATCAATGACAAAAGGGGAGATTGTTGGAAGATTGGTTGTTGTCATTGATGTCAACCCTAGTCATGCGTTTTGGACCGCAAGATTGATGAAGGTATTTGGACATGAAGGACAATGCACATGCATATAAAACACCTATGGATGGATAGTATACATCATGTTTTTTCTGGTGGTATGTGGAACGTCACGTGGATCCTCATGGTTGAGGAGAAATGAATTTTTGAAGAAGACAAAGTGAATTGAAGAAGGAAGTACATGTAGGCCCTGAAGATAATTACAGAAAATAATTACAAAATAAGAAAGTGTCAAGTCGGCCCTAATGTTAAAAGTAAGTGACATAAATGGTATAAATACACATCATTATATATTCATTTGATACACAAGTCGAATTTTAGAAGAAATCAGAAGTAAAGAAGGCCAAATTTCAAGGGAGGATGAAGTCTTTTGGTGATGTGTTCTAAGGTATGTTATTTTCAAGTCATCTTACCATTTTCACTATAATTTTTTTTCTAGAATGATTCAGATGGTGAAATTGCTATGGTATTGAGAATACATATCAATGTACCTATGGTAAAAGTTTCTCTTGATTCACTATAATTATGGAGATACACTATGTGGAAGATAGATTTGTTGACCAGTCCTGAAGCTAGTCAATAAACAAGTGTTCCGGGTAAAACAATCATAACTTCTTCATAGAGAATCCAAATGAAGTGGCACAAATTTCATTGGAAAGAGTACGGACTGTACTATCTTGTGTGCTAGTTTCAGAATCTGATGTTAAATATTGAGAGCGGGGAATTTTGTACAAGTTCTCTCTCCTGAATAAACCATAATTGAATAATGTCTACCATTCTTTCTATAACTTATTTTTGGGGAGGATTCAAGGAGTGAAACTTGGAGGAGCTTCAGAGAATACATTGTGTAATATTATATATAGGATAAAATTATTCCAAGAATTGAAGAATTACAGAAGTTGAAGAAGTCTCAGGAAGCATTATCAGGATCTATGTGATGGTTGGCTGATGGTGATGATTTAATGTAAAGTTTTATTATCTCTAATATATTCTTGGGTGGAAGGAAAGGGGAAGGATGGACAGGTAAACCCTCTCTTTATATTGGAGGATTGTATCTTCCTCTTGTAGGTTTGTCCCTCCCTTTATATTTGGAAGCTGTAGCTACCTTTGGAAGTCATTACTTCCCTTGAACAATAACTATTGATTATTTCTCATATATTGTGCATGGTGTATTGTGGTGTATTGGTGTAACTATTATACTATTGTTAATTTCTCATTGGATATAACTAAATGGATTAAGTATAAGTCGAAAAATGTTTTAAATTATACTTGATACTGATTCAACCCCCTCTCAGTATCAACAAGGACCTCCTTCATCTCAATTTCCCAGTCCTTGTACTTGATTAGTTTGACACTCAAGCATTGTAAGAATGTGAGATCTCAAATTAGAGTCTCCATGAACTTATTCACTTGACCCGGAATCATGCTTGAAACCTGTGAAATCTCTGCTTTGTACACCTAGTCCTTCTCTACATGTCGCTTAACTATGTCATGATTGATTTTCTCCCAACTTTTATCACATTATTCCCATCTCTTATGCAGTTTATGCAGGGGTGCGTGGACCATGCTTACTCAATATTTAGATTCCTTCCTTATTCGGCCGATGTCATTGTCCATCAACACTTGGATGCCATGCTTTTTTGTATCTTGGCCCTTATGTACTTCGCTGATATAGTCTATCCACTCTAAGGCTTGATGTGTCATCTCATACAATTGTTGCATGTATTTACAAGTTTCCAACCCCATGAGGATATCTTCTTGGAAATCCGCTATGCGAGCAATGAAGAGGTCTCTCTACCTTGTGAATTTCACATACATCTCTTGAAACTCACATTTCAAGAGTACCACTACCTGTGTTAAATTTTGGTAATACGTCGCTTGATGTCGCAGATGGTCTAGTTCTTTATTCATGGAAGCTACCTCCCTTTCATTCCTTTTTTCCATGTCTAAAGTGGCATCGGTTATGGCCATACCTGCTCTGATTAGCTTAGTCATCTTAGTATTTTCTGTGTCAAACATTGTCTCCTCTATGGTTATGAGAAGTGTGCTATCAAGCGTGAGCTTCCTTTTCTTGAATTTTCTTCTCATCGGAACTTTCCTTTTCCTATCATAAAAAATTGTATGTGTATCAGTGACTTCATCTACTGGTTCATGAATCTGTTTATCTCCTCAGGACAAAGTATTTCCTAGGATTCCCGCCGTATAGAGGTGTTCCATGGTAGGTTCTCTTAGTTCCCTAGCAGTGGAAAATCCTGTATGTTCTGGTGACTTAGACTCCTTCTGATCCTCGTTGGTTGATGGAGTCTTGGTACTAGATGGGGAAGTAGGCAAAGGATCAACATTATTTGGAAGTTCAACCGTTGAGATGTCAATTTTTGGCTTCCACATTCCTTCTTCTTGTTCACCAGCATCCAAGTCATTCTTGGAGATATCACTCTGAGGATGTGTTCCAAATTGATAAAGAAATACAGTGTCAAGAGTTCTCCTAGCCACTAGGTCACCTTCTTGAGGATTTGGAGTCACATCATCAGAAACTAGAGCAAATGTTTCCTCTGGTTCCTTATTCTGTGTGATTGGCACCAAGGTTATGCGTGAGGCCTCCGACTCTTCCTCATTGTCATATATCATGATTATATATATGAGGACATTAGGCATACCCATCCCACTTGATGTTCTCACTGACCTTAGTTGAGCTGTAGTAGTCACCGACGATCCTCCTTGTGGTGACACAAGGCTGGGGTTTCCTTGATCATTGGTCTCCTTTGGTGGAATTGTCTCTGAGCCATTTAGCTCTTCCCCACGATTGCTTGTATCGTCTGGGGTAATCCTCAAGGGTTCTATCAAAGGGTTAAGTGGGGGATCTTCCCCTCACCTTTGCATATCTCTTTCGACTTATTCTATTAATAGTATCCCCCTCCTCTTTGCTTTTGCTTCTTCTACTGCCTTATTTTCTTCTCTTACCTCGAGGGCTTCTTGATTTTATTGTCTCAACTTGCTCATCCATATTCATTGATTTGAATTTGGTCATATTAGGGTTAGCCCTTCTATGGAGCACCTCCTCCCAATCTTGGACGCCCTCGGTAAATATCTCATATTTGAAGCTATCATGAGCATATGGACAATATGAGGATACCTGCGATGTGTGCTGGGGTACCAGGCCTTTTGGATCATGCTTGAGAAAACAACTTATGGGGAATCGATACTCAAGCTGACTCAATCCCTCTTGTTTCTCCTTTGTAGTGTATTTTACCATGTAAAACCCGATAGGAAAACCATAGGGTATGAATTCCCTCTTCTTGTATTTTACCAAAGAGGCATTATAGCCTTACATAATGGTCTGGTAATAAATTTATCCCAAAATGAGATGGTTTGGGACATGAATGGGGAGTGGGTGTGGTGTGCTAGTAGCCCCAAACACTCTGATATAAGTTATTTTCTCTTCAAAATACCAGTGGCCCACTTTGGAAATCATCTTTTTGGTTGTCGCTAAAATCCTTGGGCATTATTTTCTAAATATAATGAAGTGAACTCAGGCTATGAACTCATCGCATCACATATTAGGGGGTAAAATTTCTTTTACCTATTTTCCCATAGAATGCTGAAATAAAAATGCATGGGTAACTCAACAACATGCCAGCTTAAATTCATACCTGCAAAAATGTTTCTTGCGCAGATCACGTCCAATAGGTACGATGCCATGTGGAAAATTGGTGTTTCTCCATCCTTTGGTGTCTGGGCCTGTAGGATGTTGGTTCTTAGCTGTTTGGAAATTATGTATCCACAATTGAAACTGCTCTCAAAGATTTCCAAGGTATATGCCAAGGGAATCCATGCTTCTGAAAACTTAGAGAAATATTTTTCTCCATACAATCGACATATTAAATCCATCAAGTACATATAAGGTTCCTTGAGGTTTACCATGTTGTACCAACCATTGCTCCTATTTTTGAAATTATTATCTTATTTCCACCATGAGGCTAGTAACCTCCTGGTGTCATGGAACTCATAGAAACTGACCACAAATTCTGTATTTAGCCTTTCCTCTGGGTCTTTGAGATTGTAGTATTTTTGGACCTCTACTAGAAGAAAGACACCAACACATTTTCCCTGTTCATTATTGACTGTGCATTTTTTCATGTCTTTGTTATCAGTCATCCATCCTAGGGTTTCAATGCAGGGTAAAACTAGGGTCGCGCAGGCCACCATATGTAGATATGATCGCCTAATTTTTGGGAAAACCTAGTCATCCAATATCCTGATGTTCAGGTGGTTGTGAGGTGTAAAATCTAGGTAATCTTCCTGGTTGATTTTGTTAAAAATATCTCCTCGATGTGGGAGAATTACTTTAGATCTGGTGCTTGCCTCTGTGTCCCCAAACACTACAGGCTGGGTGAACTGTTTCTTCGTGGAAGATCGGATGACCAACTCCATTTTTGAAGAAAAATCAAGTTCTCTTGCAGAAATCGGTGCCAAACTTTCGTTGATGTCTAATTGTTTCATCTTGGGTGTTCTTAGTGAGAATATGATCATCGACCTTCTAGGAGGAATATTCCTACATAAAAATGTAATAATAAGATGCAAGCCAACTGCGACAAGTTTTATTCGATGAGATCTAAAATGTAATCAATAAAGACCATACTTACCTCTTCCTCCAAGGAAATGACCTGGGCTTAATGGTAATTCAAGTGACACAATGACCTTTTACCTCTTTGATTCTCTCTCTTGCTCCTTCATCTGCTCGGTTTGCAAATGGACCACCATGCTTGGGAATAAATATTATAAATTTAAAACATACCTAACTTGTCACATAGAGTCTTAAACTAAGGAGTATAGATATGATCTATACAATCTATAAAAAAATCCACCCCATGCTTAGGATTAAATGCAATGCATGCTAGTGGGGTAGAACCGTGTTATTTTATAGTTCATCAGTGAATTCAAATTTTTAACGTTGGTCGGTGCACGACGTCGTGTTATTGGTTACATGAAGCTCTTAATTGATTTAACAAATCACATACCTCATCCTTCATTTAGCTAAAGGTTTCTTCTCAAATTACCTGAGCATTTTTAGCCCTCCAACGGAACTGGTATGATCGATATTGGGGATAAGAAGGATCGTAGATTGGCTAGGGTCATCGACAGATAGAGACTCAAACTAAAAAATGAAAATTCGGTGTTATAGTGATCTGCCAATAGTTTACGAGTGCATCAACGTCGACAATTTGTATTTAACATTGTTTCGTTGGTTCTCCTACGCAAAATTTCTGATGTCGATCCAAACCGCAGTACAATGTCGATGTGGAAAAGCAGTGGTAAAAGTATAGACATGACATGGGAAATATCAAAATATGAGGTGGGTAATGATGAGTGCCATGGACTATCCATGCAGTAGAACACGTGGCAGTTGATTTGACCTTTTCGGCATGAGAACGTTACTTTTCGGCATCAATGATTTTCCTTAGGCATACGTGTTTTGGCACACTATTTCTCCCATTTTTTCTGATGTCGAAGATACATCAGCGATTGGTGATCGATGGTTAATGTTGCCTGGTTAACAATTTATCTTTTGGATTTCGTCGATGCCGACGATACATCGACAATCGTTTTTTTAGAAAACCTTTTCGCAGACCAAAGTCACAATTCAGCGCACCCTTTCTCCCATTTTTCGATGTCGACAGTGCATCGATGATCGGTGATCGATGATTATAGTTGTTGTGTGCAACATGTTACCTTTCATATTTAATTGATGTCGATGATACATCATAAATCATTTTTAAGGACTCAATTTCGCAGACCAAAACCGTAGTTGGGTGCGTGGCTCTTTATAAAACAAAATTTTAGTTGTATAAACTTAATTTGATGCCACGTTTACTTAGATAAAAATGTCAATCTATTCAACAACTTCAAACCAAACCAAATTCAATCGACGATAAAACACAACAGTCGAAAAAACCCATCGATCCCTAAACCACTGTCTCTTATTCAGAAATGATAAAGTGGTACCCAAAAGACAAAATTCACAAGGAATTTTAGGGTGTGTTGAGTGCTTAACAAATGGCGATTCTTTGAGAGAAAACAAAATATTTTCTCCTTCCCTCATGCTTAGCTTGTGCAAATTAGTCAAGAAACTATCTGGCGTTATTATATTATTTCAAAAAAACATTTTTTTATCAATGTGTACACAAGTTCCCAGGTTCGTGAATATGGATCCTCCTGCAGGGTTTATATGTTCCATCTCCTTTCCTGCTAACCACAATCCATATCATTTCTAGACAAGAGCCAGGTAGGGAGTCCATTTGTGTGAGGCCATTTAGCTATCATTCATTTCTTACGGTGTTGCTACACTACCAATGAGCGTCCATAGTGTCGATGGAGTCACCCCGACGTCACAGACCTTTCTCTGCTACCAAAAAGTGTCCATAGCCCCGGTGGAGTTATCTGCATACCCTCTTGGACTTTACACTATTTTTATGGATCATGTTTTTCTGGCATAAACACCAAGAGTGAGTTAGAGAGGAGGATATATGTTTTTCGATAAGGTGAAAGTGTTAAGGTGGAGCTTTCCCTAGCTTTTTCCATAGGTACATGTGATTCTTTCCATCTATCCATATTTCCATTTAGCTCTACCAGGCCACTAGAAATATATTTCATCACTTCCCCAGATAGTGTTCTTACAAAGACAAAAACGATTTTGAAAATTTGTGGTTGCCCAACATCTCTTATTTTGCATGTAAGTGTAGGTTAGGAGCAAAGTATCTTCGTCGTATTTATTAAAGTCAACCATTTCTTTAGGAAACACAACTTAATTAAAAGAAAATACAAAATAAAAGAAAGAAATAAAAAGGAGTTCAAATACAGTCTTCCCTAAACCCACACACTCATCATGATCAAAATGTATGCTAAAACGAAACTGAGAAATATTGTTTTATGGTATGGCCATTCACCAGGAGGGTGTCAGATTCTCCCCTTAGATTCTGCAACTGATATGTGCCTACCCCGATCTTCTCAGCCACCTGAAAAGGTCTGAGCCATAGATTTTGGAACTTTGAATGTTTTACGTTGGACTCATTTTCCTTATCCCACTTCAAGACTAAGTCTCCTACCTCGAATTTTTTTTCTTTGGCCTTATGTTTTTCGAACCATATTTTAACTACCTGTTGATGAGTGGTGAACTTAACTTTATCCTTTTCTCTTTCTTCATCTAGCATGAGCAAGGTTTCAATCCTTTGTTGTAGAGCATATGAGGGATAACCTCTCGATGCTTGGGCAAGATGTAAAGATGGAAGATACAATCCATTTGGAAGAATGGCTTATTTCCCATATACCATAAAGTACAGAGAGTTTCCTATGGCTTCTTTAGGCGTTACTCTATCGACCCATATGGAATTATGAAGCAAATTATGCCAATTCCTCTAATTTTCAACAACTATTTTAAAAAAAATTCTCACCAGGTTTTTATTAGTTGACTCTACTACCCCATTCCCTTGCGGATAGTAGTTTGAAAAATATCTTATTATGATCCCCTTATCAAGGACATAGGGCATCCCAAACCTTGTTATTAGTTGTTGTTCTAAAAGTTGGATTACTACCTTTTCATTAACGTGCGTCAGAGAGATAGCCTTCGTCCATCTCATGAAATAATATGTAGTAGTCAAGATATATTTATGTTGTTTCAAAGAATTGGGAGTAATTTATCTTATGACGTATATTCCCCATTGCTCGAATGGTCTGGATATGGTCACCAGCTGGAGTGGAATGGTTTCCCTCTTTTCCCTACCAATGCTTACTTGACAAGATTTACATTTCCTGGCATATGCATTAGTGTCCCTGAACAAAGTAGGCCTATAATAACCAACCCTTAATATTTTGTGAGTCATGATTTCTTCCACAAAATGTCCACCTGTTGGGCCATCATGGAGTTCTCTCAGTACCTTTTCTGCATCATCTCGTTCAAGACATCTAAGTAGTACTCCATCATAGTTTACATCGAAAAAAATGAAATTTATGAGGTGATATTGAGTGGACTTTAACGTGAGATCTCTCCTTTCTTTATGGTTTAGGTTTTCTGGACATGTTCCATGGTGTAGGAGATAAGACAGGTTTCCATACCGGGATGCTTTCCCAGGTGGAACGTATAAGGCTTCACTGCACCATAATGACAACTCATTTTACCAACCAGATTCTTCTTCATTGATAAGATCTTGGGCCTTAGCAAGCCAGTTTACACAATCCTTGACCCTTGACTATTTTGGTAGGTTTTATGTCTAGATCAAATTCCTGAATGAATGTCATCCAATTTCCCCTTATTTCTCCCATTTCTTGTTGGGTGAACAACGATCTGACTGCGAGGTGAGGTACCATGACTTTAGTGTGATTTTTGAGGATATAGGATCTGAAATGTTTGACTGCTTTATAAAATGTGTGATCATTTTTATTGATAGATGGATAGTTCAATTCGTATCCTTGAAGATTAGTGCTCATAAATGATACTGGTGCCTCATTGTTTTCATAATCCTTCTAGGTAATTACCGTGGCCAAGGATTGGTCATAAGCAAAGGTATAAAGGAAAAAATATTTGTTGAAATCAGGGCTTCGTAGCACTGGTGCTTGGGATATTGTAGTTTTGATGTTTTTGAAAGATCCTTTCCTTTCTTCATCCCATTTAAACTCTTCATATTTGTGAATCATTTTTTTTAAAGGTTTAACAGTTTTAGTGAAGTCAGGAGTAAAGTTTCTCACAAAGTTGATCTTCCCAAAAAAGGATTGCATGGCCTTTTTATTGTGCGGCAAGGGGAGTTGAGCTATTGCTTTTATCCTCTCAGGGTCGATGATAATTCCTCCTTGAGATATGGTATGACCTAATAATTTTCCTTCCTCTACACAAAATATGGTTTTCTTAGGGTTCAAAGATATTCCATATTTCCTACACCTTTCAAATATCTAAGTCAAATATTGAATGTGGTCTTCCTTGTTTTTTAAGTATAATGTTACATCATCTAAATAGACTACCACACACTTTTTAATCAAACCCTGAAAAGCTACGTCCATGGCCATCTGGAAGGTTTCTCTTTCATTAATCAACCCAAAGGGAATACATTTATAAGCAAAGGTTCCCCACTTGTCTCGTAATGTAGTTTTTAATCGATCATCTTCTAAAACGAGGACCTGGTTATATCCCGAGAAACTATCTAGGAGGGAAAAAATATCTGAGCTGGATACTGTCTGTAAGAGTTGTTCCATGGGTGGGACTAGATAGTTATCCTTTTTCTATGCTCTATTAAGGTTTCTGAAATCCACACACAAATAGATCTCCCTAGACTTCTTTCTGACATGCACCAGATTGGCTACCTAGGCAGAGTGTCTTACCTGAAAGATAATCTTGGCATCTAATAATTTCTTCAACTCTTGATGCATCAGAGGTTCCAGATATGGGTGGTACTTCCTAATATTTTTTTGGAAGGTTTTTACTCCAGACTTTAATGGGATTGTGTGTTGAATAATGCGAGTATCATAATTTTTCAATTCTCGGTAGGACCAAGAAAATACATATTGATATTTTTTAAATAGTTTGAGATAAGATTTCTTTTCTTCTTTGGACACTGTCTTACCGAAATTGGTATTCTTGGGGTTCTCAGGGGTTCCTAGGTTTATAGTTTCATATATAGGACATGAGCTCCATGTTTTTTTGTTCTTTGGCCCTCTAAATATTTCCCTTGGGTCGAAACGTTTCTCCATATTGGCCAATGATTTTGGTATCATGTGAAACTTTGGTTTGTCATCAGAGTGATCTGTTCCCTTCTTATGTTCATAGAGATTGTATTATGTGAGTAGTTCCTAGAAAATTTCATCATCAATGGCCAAATCCTTAAAATTCTCCTGATTAGTCAGGAAATCTACAATCTGTTCATCCCCTTCAAAGACTTTCCAGTTAGAAATTTTGTTAGGTACCGTCGATTTGTAGAGCATTTCTACTACAAAACTTGAGGATTCAGAATCGTATAAATGAGATAATCTTGATGTCACAGTGGCTAGAGCATCATCTAGGGTATTTTGCATCTTGGGAACAACAATAATGTTGAAGGCCTCAAAATTGTCTATTAGTCTGTGCACCTCTTGCTAGTAATTTCTTAAGTGACGTGAATTGCAATGGATAGTATTTATTCACTTGCCTAAAAATAATTTGGAGTCTCCAAAAACTTTCAATTCCTTGATGTTTAAGTCGATGGATTTCTTTAGTCCCTGGACTAGAGCTTCATACTCAATGGTGTTATTAGTGCATTCAAATTCTAATCTATAGGACAAGAAGTTTTGTTTCCCCTTTGGGTCGATGAGGATACATCTACTCCCAACCCCTCTTGTGATTTAGAACCATTGAAGTACATCATCCAAATTTGTGGGGGAGAATTACTAACTTCTTCATGTCTAGATATTTTTTCACTTTTAAACTCCTTGTCCCTACTTCTGTCGGAGAATCCTGACAAAGGATGTTTTCTTCTACGGCTACTAGTAAGTCTATTTGAAAAGTTGTTTTGGATTTTTGTATGGGAGGTATGTCAAAAACGTGAGGGGTGAAATTACCGAAATCAGAATCATAGGAGTAGTCTCCTAACATAGGGAACTTTGTCAATGAGGGTTCATTTGGGGTCTCTAAATCAATGACAATATGTTTGAGATATCTTTCTCTTTCAATATTGATCATGTTTGTATGTACTTTCAATGGATACCAAATGTGATCCCAGTTGGTACTAAAGTATCCTTTTAATTTATTTGACCAATCTCATCTAAGTAGAATTCCATAGGCCTCCAGGATGTCTACTACAATTATGTCAATTACTTGAAATAACTTGGGGTATGTAGAAATTCATATCATGACATCTTTCAACTCTCCAATGACCTTTACTTGAGTCCTATCTAGTTGTATAATGTTTTTATAAATTTTGAGTGGGGTTGCGTTCAATTTATTGCATATTGACAATGGCATGATATTTGAAGATGCCCCTGAATCGACTAGGAAATTATGTAGATTTCTGTTAAAAACCTCAAACATCAAAAGGAAAGGAGGAACAAAAGGCCTTCCTCTTTTGTCTAAATAAAAACCATTCACACTTGGCTTATTTGTTAAATTTTTGGGAGATGGAACCTCATTGATCAATGCTTGTTATAGGGGTATTTATTAATTTTAAGGCATGTAACATAAAATCCTTTGGTTTAGGATCCTACACATATCCATGAAAGCCACATTAGATTTCACCTTCTTCAAGTCTTCTACTACGTTGTAGTTTATCTTAGGCATTTCCTATGTATGTGTGTTTGTGGGAATGTTTTGAAAAGAAAATAGGTGTTTGGGGCAATCGACCGCTTGATTTCCTCGAGATAATTGAGTATTGGTAGGATTACTTTGGACAGGTTGACTTTTACTTCGCATCTATATAGCTATAATTTCATCTAGGGGTCCATGCACCTCAACAACATCGTTGAAAGGTATCAGGTGATCGGACTCCCATATCAACATGGCAGTCTCTTTAGGTGGATCTTGGCTTTATTGATCAATGAAATTTATTTCTGAGCTATTGGGTTGTTTGGTTAGAGAACATTTGTCTAGGAATCCATTTTTCATTAGACTCATAGCATGCAACCATTGAGGGAAATCCCTTTCTGAATGCTTTTCTTGGTGATATGTACATAAAGAGTCAGATGCTACGTTCCCTAAGTTGATGTTTAGGTTAGCTGGGGGAGGTTATATAGCTTTGAAGGGTGGATTTGTTTAAAAAAAGGATTGTAAGATCTTTGATTTTGGTTTCCTTCCCCAACACTCCTGTTCATATCTATGATCGCGTTGGAGAGTTTTTTTATCATCCACTACAGGTTTTCTAGATCCCCTCCTTCTTTCTGAGGACCTTGTTCTATTTGTTTTCCTAGGGGTCTTGTTAACAAAAGTCCTCTCTTAGGTGGAGGTTGGGTTTCCTTTTTTATTAGTGAGATATGAACTTCTTTGCACCCTTTCATTTGGAATTCAATCGTTTTAGCTTCTTCAAAATTTCTAGCTAGAGTATGTTTGGCAGCCCTTTTTACAAACATTGAAATAGAAGTTGGGAGAGCATTAGCGTATACTTCAATTTGCAACTCCTATGTAGGTTTAGCCTCGGGTTGGAATTTGTTCAAAATGGTGGTGAACCTTTTGTTGAAATATTTAACCTTTTATTTTGGACTCATAGTGGCTGCGAAAATTTCATCCATTAAATCTCTTGTAGTAGTTTCTTCAACAAATTTGTCCAAGAAATCCTTTTGAAACTTTGTCCAGCTAGTTATGGAACCAGTTGGTAGGTTGAAATACGAAGTCAAGTCTGAATTTTAAAAGGTGTGAGGAAAAATTATGCACACTACATATTTGTGTTGCACATTCATCAACCTTATAGAGAATATGAACTTCTTAATATGATCCTCAGGAAATCCGGATGTTTCAGGGTCAAATATAGGAAGTAATTGTTTTGGATCTCTGGGTAGGTTATGCATCCGTCCCGGGATCCACAACACATATCTTTCCAACCATGGTTGATTATATTAAGGTTTATCTTTGCTTCCTGCATTTTTATCGTTATTATTCTCCATGTCTTCTGATTCGGAACCTGAGCGATCTGAGTTAGACCCTTCCTCTTCAGATTCAAAATCATCAGGTTCTGAGTAATTACCAGTTGGTGTTTCGGGTATCAGATTAAGGGGTTGTTCAATCTTTGTGAGGGAAAAATCTATCAATTATTCTACCATGTGAACAAATAACTGGTTAAGGGTGTCAACAACTGGTCTTCTTATTTTTTTTCTTCGAGGAAGTAAAGGAGATAAAGCTAATGCTCCGATTTGTTGGGCATAAGCTCTGTTGATTCTTCTTAACCTATTTAACTCTTCATGGGGAAGAGCGTAAGGTATTTCATGGTATAGGTGTTCTTCCTCTTTGTTTTGAGGTGATTTACTCCAATCGGGAGCACTCTCTATATGTGGTATGTCTTGAGAATATCGGAAGCACCTCCTCCTAGTTCTGGGCACTCTTGATAAAGTTCTCATCTTCAAAGATATCATGAGAATATGGCCAATATGAGGATACTTGCAACATGTGTTGGAGTACCAAGAATTTTGGATCATGCTTGCGAAAATGACCTATGGGGAATCGATACTCAAGCTGAATCAATACCTCTTTTTTCTCTTGTGCAATGTCTTTTACCATGTAAAACCTGATAGGAAAAGCATAGGGTATGAATGCCCTCTTCTTGTATTTTACCAAAGAGGAATTATATCCTTGCAGAATGGTATGGTAACAAATTTCTCCCAAAATGAGATGGTCTGGGACATGAACAGGGAGTAGGTGTGGTGTGCCAGTAGTCCTGAACACTATGATATAAGTGCTTGTTTCTTCAAAATACCAGTGGCCCACTTTGGAAATCATCTTTTTGGTTGTCGCTAAAATCCTTGGGAATTATTTTCTAAATATAATGAAGTGCACTCAGGCTATGAAATCATCGCATATCAGGGCCTAAAACTTCTTGTACCTATTTTCCCACAGAATGATGAAATAAACATGCACGGGTAACTTAGCAACATGCCAACTTAAATTCATACCTGCGAAAATGTTTATTGTGCGGATCACATCCAACATGTATGATGCCATGAGGAAAACGAGTGTTTCTCCATCCTTTGGTGTCTGTAACTGTAGGATGTTGGTGCTTAGCTATTTGGAAATTATGGATCCCCAATTGAAAATGCTCCCAGAGATTGCCATGGTATATGCCAAGGGCATCCATGCTTCTGAAAACTTAGAGAAATATTTCCCCCCATACAATCGACAGATTAAATCAATTAAGTACATATAAGGTTCCTTGAGGTTTACCATGTTGTACCAACCATTGATCCTATTTGTGAAATTCTTAGCTTCTTTCCACCATGAGGCCAATAACCTACTGGTGTCATTGAACTGATTCAGATTATTTTCGGCACGAAATGAGAGCGGAGATATAATAAAGAAATGCACAGAGATATTGCAGATATTCAATAATATAATAGAAATGTATCAGAGATGCAACCATAAACATAGATATACAGTAATACACGATTTCTATTAATCA
>SNQJ01S0229143.1:0-14383 GCA_010110895.2 Picea sitchensis
TAATTCTTCAAACTCTCGCAAATCTTCTTCTCTAATATAATTTTCACTTTTAAAAGGTGTTTGAATTTTTTGATCTTCATTTTTCATCATCTTATGTGGTCCCCGAGGTTCAGGATTTTTTCGGAAATCCTTTCTGGGAAAATTATCTCTTTTAGATTTTTCTAGTTCCATTTTCGAGATCTTGTTTGAAAGTTCTCGAATGACCCTAGCCATCTCTTCTATTCTATCTCCAGAAGATTTTCCTGACCCTGAAGGTCCACCTTGTTCTTTAAATTTTTTATTTTCTTTATTTCCAGTGTCGGTCTTTGCTTTAAGTTTCCCTGATGCCATCATATTGGATTCGATTTCAACTGCATCATCCTGCATTTTAGAGAGATCTAATGATATCATTTCTCTCAATAGTAAAGCAAAGTCGGGATCAAAAGCACCAACAAAAGTCACTTTTGCTGCAGGTTGCGAAGGTTTAACTTCAGCTGGAATTTTATTGTATAATTTATTAAACCTCCGTGTGAATTCTAGAACTAACTTAGAGTTTTTCTTTATGAGGGCTCCAAATTCGGTTAAATAGTAGAGGTGATCCTTCCTCTCACCCCGTTGTTTAATGAATGCACTCTCAAGCTCTTCATAGGATCTTAATGATCCAGCTGGTAAGGATCGAAACCAAGTCCTCACCTGTCCCTCAAAAGTTTGAACAAGTAATCTAGAATAAACATCTTCATGTTCTATTCCAAGTATATCTTCAAATTGATCGAAAAAGTTTATATGTTCTTGTGCAGTCAAATCACCCTCCCCTGTAAATTTTGGGAGGCTCTTCATATAGTTCTCAAGGAGATCATGAAGAGGAACAGGAAGAACGAGGGGAGCATATCTAGCAGCCACTTTGGCAAAAATCCCGAGAAGTGGTACTTGACCACCTCCAGGAGCGCCACCTCCAACACCTCCTTGTGCCGCCATGGTTAGATTTGGAACTGAAGTTTGGACAATGTGTGGAGAAGATTCTCGGAAAACTGGGGACGAAAATTCAGGAAATTAGAAAGTATCAAAAGAGGGGGGAAGTGAAAGTGATCTTTCAAAATTTTCCGATGAGTTTGATTGTGTAAAGTTAGGTTGATATGTAGAATGGGTTGATAAAAGGATTTGTTTAATTGATTTTCGTGATTTTAAATTTTTTTCCGGATTAGAGACTGGCGAGGTCTGTTTACTATCCGGGTTTTTTCTGGTGTTCTTACGACTACTAGCCAGTTTATTTAGTGTGGAGTCGCCAAGTGAAAAATAATTTAGCCTTAGAAAGTTTTCTGTTCTTGTTCACTATCAACAACAAAAAATGTCAATGTCGTTCTTCCCAGGGAAATGATTTGTTTCTTCGTTCCCCGACAACAACGCCAAAAATATGTTGTTCCTGAGTTTATGTTTCAAGGCTATAAAACATACCGTCAAGGCATCCGTAAATAATTTTAATGAAAAGATTTGGAAATAAGGAATCAAAGAAAGATCAGAGAAGATTCAGTTTCTCAACTGTCTTTGTCTTGCTTCCTGTTGCTCTTGGATGCTAATGTCTTGCTCAATAGCAGCCCATGATCGTTCTAACTCAACCCTATTAGTCGTTGTTTGTAAGATAGTATTAAATAAACTTAGGGCAATGCTGGTTTGATCCTGAAGGCCCGGTTCTACGTTAGGTTGTCTGCTACTAGGGACAGTCATGGATGATAAAGTTTAAAAGGTTTATAAATGGGTTTTTAATCAATTGGTTACTTCAAATTTCCAGAGATGAGATCAATGAAAACAATATTAAAATCTAAAACAGTAATGTAAAACACATTCAAGGCCGTTTCCTGGTTTTATAACAATTTCTAGAATTATAAACAACAAATAAACAATGCAGAGAAATATAAGGCTTTAATTAGGAAAGAATCTTATATTTCAAATAGACATTGATGAAAGAAAAAAGGACATTTCTAACAAGGATTAAAAATTAAGGAACAAAAGCCTTACAGGTCTTAAAATTGCTAAAGCAATTTCAGAGGAAAAACTGTAAAAACCTTTAACATCCAAACCAACTTGAAAATATAAATCAATGATGTATATAACTCCAAATTGATTACTTGTTAGAAAAACATTTAAAGGAAAATTTAACAAAGCATGGTAAACAGGGGAAGACACATAGTTACAAAGTTGCAGGATCCAGAATATCGTTTGCGATTTATATTCCGATGAAATTCAAAACTGAAATTACAAAAATGGCTCTCTCCAAAATTTCTGAAGCCCTTTCTCAGCCTTTTGAAATTATATTTATACCTTTTCTTCAAAGTTTCACATTGGTAACTAACCAACTCCCTAATATTATGGTTACATAAAATAATGTCAACCGTTTACAATTTGCTTTTAAAATTCTAATAAAAACATTTAATTTTTTTTTGAGTTTGTGTTGACGCACTTCCTTTTTCTGTTTCAACGCACTGAACACATTTTCCCAAAAAATTTACTAAGATCCTGGGAGTCTCGGGTATCTCATTTGCTTCAAATAAGAAAAATCTCCTCTGTAATTCGGGCAACCGACTTTCTATCATATTTTCTGTGAACTTCACTGTTTTCAACTTTAAACTCGAATTCACCATCCACTTGTTGATCTCTGTGATGTTGATCAATTTGATGTTTGAAATCTCTGCTTTCTTTTCCTCGAGCTCTTCTCTAAACCTCAACTGATGCTTGGCTATATTGACTTCACCTAACAACCCAGAACAACCATCTGTTCCGATATTCAATGAATCTTTTTCAACGAGATCGAAGATTCCTTGGCAATCTTCATTAACTTCTTTTGTGATTCTTTTATATTCAGCCAATTTTGATTCCCAAACTTTTATCATTATATCCCCTTTTACCTGTTCAGAAATAGATAATTTCTGATTTTTTCCAATTTCTTCTTTTAATGAGGAAGCCACTGCTTTCAGAAAAGTAGTCCTTGTTGCCTTCGCTTTTCTTTCTTTCTGGAACACATTTTCCATGGACTTATTTGATTCCTGAAAATAATTCTGAATTATTTCCAGATTCCATAATACTTTTTGTTGTTCGTCCTCTATCCTTGCATATATTTCCGATGCCTATGTCCTGAAATGTCCAAGTTCAACTACCTGGTTAGTAATAAAATTAATCTTATCATGCAACTATTTATTTCCTTCTCCTAGCTTTTGAACTTGTTCCTGTGTAACCTGTATTAGATGTTTTGCCTCATCTAAATCTTTATTTAATTTTTGGATTTCTTGCATATCTTTGAGTCTAGCTTGTTCTAGACCCTTCTGTATTCCCCAACCAATATTTCTTTCATTTTCCTTCAATCTGTCTTGCAACTGGGTTATTTCTTGATCCTTCTATTCAAGCACAGTTGTTAGGTTTCCTACAGAATATATATTAGCTGATGTTATAGCACCCATTGTTCATGCTAACTCTGTAGCGAACTCTCCTTCCTTGAGTTTCTTCCCATCTATGATAACTCTATGCTTCTTAATCGATCTTTCTCCTACAGGATGAATTTCCTGTTTCAAGACAACTCTTCTCTTTTTGCTGAAAAAAATAATCTGATGAGGGGATTTCATATTATGAAATCGGTTCTAGGTCACTGACATACAAACATCCTTCATGAGGAGTTCCGAAAGTAGACTGTAGTGGAGTTAAAGATGTAATGGGGCTACCAAGTTCTTTTGAAGCAGTTCCTCCAATATTTTCTGGAATATCATCAAGAATTATTGGACTTGTTTCCAATCCTTTTCCTTTCTCTGTCTCTGGTTCTTTTGTCTGAGAACCCTCTGTGTTTTGAGGAGGTATTTCATAATCCTTCAACTTATCTTTGTCATTTGATTTATCCCGAGTCTCAGTTTCAAACCCTGGAGGGGTTTCTTCCTGTTCTGGCAATGAAGTCGATATTTCACCTTGTAAAATCTTCGGCAGGCAGCTTCGCCTATGTCTTTGAAAATATGCAAACCCAGCCTGTGAGTCAGGTGACAAGGCTTGTACTCTATTCTGCACTTCCTCATAAGATTTAACATCTTTGAAAATATCATCATAAAATGAAACTTCATGTTCATATGCTTTTAAATTACAATGTATGTAATGCCGAATAATTATTTGGTAAGGGTCATGTTTTCTGTGCTCGACGTATACTAACTTAACTTCCTCCAATGATTCAGCCTCCACCTTAGAATGACCTAAGTTTAATAAAGTAAATCTCCCGATATGAATAGGGAAATATGGCCATGATTTTTTCTGAAGGGCTTTTAATTCTAACCCAATACCACCCTTGGCTAACTGATGAGCCACTTCTCTGCATACCAATCTTTCTGGTAAGAACTTCGGGAGTGCGTGAGGAGGAATAGAACAACCATAGACTCTAACATAGGAAAAATTTTCCTCAATAAACCAGTCAACAACTGATTTGAGGTTTTCTATGACTGCATTAGAAATGCGAGGGGGTTCGCATCCAAAAAATATTTTGTGTAAAGGAATGATGACATAATGACAAATATCATAAAAAACATCTTTTGCATTTTCTTCCCAGAGAGCTGAGTGGTATTTATGCACAGGCTCTGGGCAAGAAGTACTCCAACTCCAATTCATTAATGGAAAAGGATTCATAAAACAAATGGCATCCATGATATACGCAGACATATAAAAAGACACTGGCTGTCCCTTGGACTTAGCTGCTTTATAATTTACAACCTCTTGCTTTAGGTTATCTGACAAAATTTTATGCCAGTTAAAACTACGTCCTTCTGAAACTTCCTCTAAGAAGGGTACCCAGTCTGCATGAAAGTGACAGGGATATTTTCTCCCGAAAAGTCTGCATAACATCATGGCTATGTAAACCATATATTCGTTTAAGGAGGCCGAAGCATAAATCCCATGAGCATCAACCCTAAATTTTGCTTCGTACCTCGCCCATCCTCTAATCATGTCAGGATATGTCTGGCCTGCTTCAACACATTCCTTTCGTTGAAACTCGGCTAAAAATTCAGCATTAAAAGTGTGTCTATAATTCGGCGAGAGTTTATACATTACTTGAATGTGCTCAGGCCTGAATGAGCCGATGACAACTCCTTGCTCGTTCATAATGCTTATTGTTGGGATATCTACCCTATCCAGAGCCCAACTGATCATATCAGTATATGTCACCAACCTTGGAGGTGCAACAACCTTATGAAGCTTAGTCTCAGCAATGTCTCGGAGGTGATTTTCCGAATCAGGGTCTGCATACTTTAGCTCTTCCTCTAGCAATTCGGTAATTCCAGTCTATGATTTGACAGAGTGTATGGCATGTGGAGTGGTATCTGAGATAATATCACCTTCCTGTGCTTCTTCGTTTTTCTTCGGTACTTTTTTAGGCGCCATAGCTCTGCGTTTGTCCTGAAAACCTGTCACAGAAAGTGGGTGAGTAAGCTCAACTTTAGAATGAAAATACATACGTTTCGAACGTTTACTTCGAATATATCATAAAAATATTGAGATTTGTACCTCTGTTACGAAGTTAAAGCTCTTAATGCAAAATATATTTTCGGAGATATGCATTTAATGTCCGTACTTAGGCTTTCTCGGTGTTTTCAAATATAATAGAAACTTACTTAATCGGACAACGACGCGTTAATGAACACTTCAAAAAAGAATTAACTTTAAAACAGTTTAGAAAGTGGATTATTAGTGTTAATTTTGAGTTAAATTTGAAAACTTGATTTTTCGGGGTTTCGACACTCTTGATGTTGAAAGATATGTCATCGAAGTAAACCCGATCGCCAAAATCGCGAAATCGCGAAATCACGATGTATTAATTTAAATTAAAACGTTTTTAGTAAGTTAATTAATTGAGATTTGATCTTTTCAGGATTTCGTTAAATATGATGAAATCCTGAAAAATCAAGTTTTGGCACTCTTGATGTTGAAATAT
Source organism: Picea sitchensis (assembly GCA_010110895.2). Lineage (NCBI taxonomy): Eukaryota > Viridiplantae > Streptophyta > Pinopsida > Pinales > Pinaceae > Picea > Picea sitchensis. Next base: position 5,930 of record SNQJ01S0229143.1, read on the forward strand.
ATGTCATCGAAGTAAACCCGATCGCCAAAATCGGAAATCAAGATTTCGGGAAATATGATGACAAGAAACACACTTCTCATAGAACCGCGAATCCCGAAATCGCGAAATTACAACGACGCATTTCTTTTAATCATGATTTAGGATAAACATGATTAGTTAACTTAACGTAAACTATGGATCGGGGTTTTATAAATTGAGAAATCGGGAAACACGATGACAAGATATATGATCTTTTTGAATCCGCGAATCCCGATATTGCGATGTGATTAACTTAATTTTTTAAACCCTTTTAAATGAAAATTATGTAATTTGTGTTTTAATTAAGTCTTAAAGTGTCGAGATATCGGGGATCAAGGTTTCGCAATTTGATTTGAATTAAAAATTTGTTTACGGCAAACCCCGAATCCCTATTTCTTTAACATTTCAATGAAAAACTCGCAAATTTAAAATTATACTCCTTTTAAATAATTTTTCGTAGAGTGTTGGAAAATTTATATTTTTGTAAACTTTTAGCCGTTCTTTATTCAAAAGTAAATAAAAAGGTATCGCAAATTTCAGAAATGATGAAATTTTTCTTTGAGAAAATCCGAAACCTTAAAAATAAAAATCTGGACCTTAGGGACGAAAAATTTAAGCTTTGTTTCAACACTTTGGTTGTAGCATATTCGCAGACCCGAATTCTGATTTGTTCTGGTGCCTAAATTTCTGCTCGATTTTGACAGCATATCGATAAGAAACTCCTAATGATGAGATGTTTAGGAAATCCATTTCGGTTTGGATGTACCTATGTAGAGCCCCACGGTATTTCAAAACCAGATGTCGCTCAGAGTCTTTGATACCAACTTGGTGCGCAAGGTATGGAAATTATTTGTGAACTCCGACATTGTTTGACTCTTCTCTTGCTGTATTGTGGTCCATCTCATGTACTGGTCTTCATAGTTATCAACAAGATAGTACTGTTCTTTGACAACATCCACAAAAAAATCTCAAGTGGGCTCAACCCTATATATTCCAGATTCCTCCATGGAACTTTTCTCTCAGTAAGTTTCCCACCCATGTTTGACATGGGGGAGAGACTTGAGGACTGCGAAGGTGATATTTTCCCTGTCAGAAATTTTTTGAATAGAGAAATAACCTTCTAATAGATTTAACCATTTTTCTAGGGCATCTGCTTCCATATGACCTTCAAATATGAGAATATCAAAATTAACTTTTACCTTGAAGGAAGAGGTTCCTCCAAAATGGTCTCTTAATGAAGGTGCGCCTGTTGCTATCGGCAGGTGTTGAAGGATGTGTGAAAAATTCTCCATCATTTCATCCCTCTGTCGTGCGAGAGCTTGCTCAAGCAACAGGTTAATAGAATCTTTTACTCCACCATTTTTCTTGTCTGTCGCCATTGAGGGTTTCTTGGGCGTGCGATAGTGATTGTCCTCGAGAGAGACAACCTCGATACCCAACTGTCTATACTCGAACCTCGTCGGGGACATGCACTGAAAACAATCAAGAGCAGCCTGCTCTGATACCATTGATCCTTATTATGTTCAGAACGAAATGAAAGCAGATATATTACAATGAAACACTCATGAAAATTCCCAGAAACAGAGAAATACAACAATACTTGATTTCTATTAATGAAAGAATTGTAAAGAGACTGTAAAATACAGAGTGCAAGACTCGCTAGAATGGTGGCAACATTATCTCTGAGAAGAGATGTGACAGCTATGCTCATTCACCAAAAGATGATTACAATGAGGCTTTGAAGGCCTTTTTATGTTAGACAGGAATGCCAAAACACTAGACATCCAAAAACCTAACCCTAGGAGATGAAATGCCAAAAGTCACGTGGGCCCCGTTTGGGTAAGTGAGTACATTAACTTCCTGAGGTTATAACTTTTGCATACGATCTCCGTTTTAGGCACGTGATAGCCCATTGGAAAGCTCTTTTCGAGAACTACACATTACGTCATCAAACTCTATGTTGGTCCATAGTTAGACTGTGGCGAGCGAAAATAACATTGTTTAGGGCCCCAAAATGGCCCTGGAAGTACAACAAGATGTGATGACATGAAAACATACAAAATAAGCCAACTGTATTAGATGGGAGACCACCAATATTAACCTAGAATATGTGTAGGGCTCCAGACATCCCCGAAAGTGTAGAACCCACAATTACAAAGAAGTACAGAAGAACGTGCTGAACTAAAAATTGACAAAAGGAGCCAGTCGGAACAGGTGGGTGGCCACCAATATTCATCTAGATCACCTGTGAGTTGATGGATATCCTCTTCATGAATTGGATATCGTCAATCAAGCCATAGGATCCTGTCATGCACCCGACTGATAAGGAATTTGGCACACCGCGCAACCTCACCAATAGTGTCGAAAACTGGCAAGTCTCAAAGATTCATGATGTTGTAGTTGAAGAGGTTGATAAAATCCAACTTTGACATGAACTGCATCCATCCCATCTCATATGGAGCCACATTATAGAACACGTCAATGTTCATCTGTCAGAATAATACCTGGTCTCTCAGGTTGAGGTCGAGGAGCTTCACGTTCTCGACCTTTCCTTTGAGGTCACCCACGACCTCAATCCTGGGATCACACAGCTCATCTGGAACTGCTTCATTGGAGACTGAACTCTAGCTTCCTGTAGCTCTCGACATCACTGCTATGGACTGCTAAGAGACTTAGGTCGACTGTACTAGGCTTCAGGGTCGCGACTGAGAGAATTTTGTAGGCTCCATGACAGTTTAGAAATATCAAACACAAAATAGAAAAACATAAGTCTTGTGCTGAGTTCGTGTAGCCTTATACTCAGGCTAGTTGGTGGGCTGTTGCATTACTCCTAAGGCCACTCATGATTAATCATATAGACACAACCTAGAGCTGAGTTATCCGACATGACTCTTAATGGGGTAAATCTATCGGGGGATTATGGTATTTACTAAACAAGTGGATAGGGACGTGGTCGATTTCAAGCCTTACCATTTGAACGGTTGAGAATCTTGGCATGAATACCGAGGGCATCTTCGCGTATCCCGACTTTATGGTTTAACAGAGTTCAAACAAGTTACTGTAGCAATCATAAAGGCTATGACTGGATAGGGTGCATGTGGCACATGGACTAAGATTCATTTCGAATTCACTCTCCCTCCGACCACAATGGGGTCCTAATCATATTTAATGCCTACATTAATGTACTTGTGGCTCTTCTGATCCTGTGTTGCTGAGTAATCAGTTCTACACCAAAGTAATGCTTAGATCGGAAAAACAAATTGAAATACATGTCATGACGCAACACTCCACACTCTGACTTTATTAACTGAATTTAAAGAAATTACAAAAATTTAAATCTAACTACTATACATGCTCCTTTGGACTGGAGCAACAACTCTTTAGCTCAATTTTGAGAAATATAGGGTCTTAGGCAAGTGCCATTCACTCATCCTGGCCGAAGTATACCATCCAGTTGCACTAGTTCGATTGAGCCAGAGTGTCAGATCTCCGCAAATATAAATGGGCCCAACCAATGCATGCGCAACTTGCCTGGATGTTTCTGGTATTGACTGTCATAAAGTAGGACCTTATCTCCTTGCTCAAATGTTTTGGCCTTAATATGCATGTCGTGCCAGGCCTTCTACCTGACTTCCTCAATTGTTTGATGAAAGTCTGCTAAAAACCTAGTCTCATCAAGTTCCTGCAACTCCGTAACCCTCTACACAACCGATTCATCCTCTGACATATGTGTAACATGTGCGATGTAGAGACTAGGGGTAATGAGTTATGCAGGTACCACAAACTCTTTCCTGTAGACTAGCTGAAATGGAGTATACTTGTGAAGTTTCTTCGTGGTCGTCCTGTAAGCCCACAAAATTGCTGGGACTCTATCTTCCCAATCTTCCCTGTTTGTGAAATAAACCTTTGTCAAACCTCTTTCCAAAATCTTGTTAAATGCCTCCACTGTGCCATTGGCTTGTGGATGGTAGGGGCTGATTTTATGATTTTGGATTAAGAACTCTATCATAAGCTTTGCTATTGTACTACTGATAAAATGACCACCTTGGTCCCTAGTCAGACTCGTAGGACATCCAAAGCGAGTGATAATATTTTCAAAGATAAACCTGGTAGCGGTATCGGTCAAACAATCCTAAACAACTGGTGCCTTAGCTCATCGTGTCAGGTAATCAGTTGTGATGATAATATACCTAGCCTTTGAGTGCTTAGCCATGGGGTTGATCGGTCCAATATAATCAACCGCCCACTTCTCAAATGCTTGCAGAGCTCGAACTGGTTGAAGAGTCAATTCATGTCATCGTTATGGCTTACCTACTCTCTGACAAACATCGCAAGATATAACATACTCCTTCTCATCTTTGAAAAGTGTGGCCCACCACAATCCAACTTGGAGGATTTTCTGCGCAGTGGACTTTCCTCCGACATGGCCTCCCGCAACTCCAATGTGGCACTCCCACATGATGTCTTGTCTTTCATGGTCCAAAATGCACCTCCTGAGGATACTGTCTAGGCCCAACTTATACAATTTCCCCATGATCAATTGATAGTGCGCTGCTCAAACCACTATATAACGCTTCTGAGTTGCGAAGTATGTTTCTGGGTAGGCCCTAGTACTCAAGAAAATTGCTATGTCTTCCAGGTATTTTGGTACTGCCTCAAATTGGAACATGTCTACATCTAGGAGCTAATCATCAATTGCTCCGCCAGTCTCCCTTGACTCCAATTTGAACAAGTGATTGAGACCCACGTTGCATCTTCCAGCTTTGATGATCACCTCAAATGAAAATTCTTGAAATAGTAACAACCATTGACAAATTCTTCCTTGTAAGACAGACTTGTTAACTAGATATTTTAACGCAGAATGATCAGTAAAAAATTTAAAATGAGAGCCTAACAAGTAGTGTCTAAACTTCTGTAGAGCATAAATAATAGCCAAACCCTCCCTTTCTGTGGTTGTATAGTTTCGTTCAGCTTGCGATAGCTTGCTGCTAGCAAAATAGATGGGATGATCTGTATTTTCATCCCATGGTTGCACTAAGATGTCTCCTAGGGAAATACCTGATGCATCCACGTGCACATGAAATTCCTTTTCCCAATTTGGAAATATCAAAATAGGTGTTGTGATGAGCTTTTCCTTCAGGATGTCAAATGCTTGATCACACTCTAGGGTCCACTGGAACAATTCATAATTATTTAGTAGATTTTCCAGGGGTGCAGTAATATTCACATACCTTCTGATGAACTTGCGATAGTACCCTGTGTGGCCCAACGTTGAGCGCAATTGTTTAGTGCTCGTAGGCGGTGGGATATTCAAAATGACCGCAACTTTGGTTGGGTCTACCAGCACTCCCTCTCGACATATTATGTGGCCTAACAGATTGCCATGTGGCACACAAAAGATACACTTTTTGAGGTTTAAAGATATATGCAGTTACCTACATCGATCAAACATCAGCTGTAGTAGTGCTACATGTTCTTTCAGCAGACTGTACACTGTCTAGTCGTCCATATAAGCTTCTATAAATTTGTGAATAAATTCTTGGAAGGTTGCTATTACAATCTGGGAAAAAACTGCAGGGGCGTTCTTTAGACCAAAGGGCATCACACTATATGCAAATGACCCCCATTCTGTTATGAATGTGGTCTTCTATTTGTCTTGTTCGGTAATTATCGCTTGGTGATACCCCGAAAATCAATCCGTAAATGAGTAAGACTCTTTCCCTGCAACCTGTTCTAGCACCTCGTCAGTAAAAGGTGTGGGAAAAGGGTCATGGACACAGGAAAAAATAAGGCTTTTGTAGTCTACACATACCCTAATGTCCTCTGTGTTAGTGACCAAAATGTACTGGTATTTTTTGAGTGTCCTCATTACTCTCTACTTGATTTTGTCGTTTTCTTAGGTCTTTTGGCCAGTGTCATACTTCTAGTTCTTCATCAAATATCTCTTTGATCACTTTTACCCGCATTCCAAAGCATCGTCAGTATTGTCAAAACCTTAGTCTATGCTATGGAGATTTAAAAATATATGATTGTTTTTATATTTTTTATATCTCATAATTATCAACAAAGAAATATATGTGCTCGAGTCTCCCAAGGCTTCTAAACCCAAAGTTATTATGCATATGCCTAAGGCCTCTCGGGTGTATGGCTGTTTATGGCTTTTGTGAAATTTTGAAGGCCCACAAGTCAAGCCACAAACCAACACACAAGCCGAGTCCAGATGTCAAGCACACACGATATACCAAACCAACTTTCATCACATAATACACATGCCACGACATTGAAATGGCAGTGTTGTATCAGGATAATCTATACAAGTCGACAGGGCAAGTCATTCATGAGATGGTCACGAGATAATCTACAGGTGTCTGGAAGAATGATAATATGGTGCCATACCTTGAGTTTCCAGGTGTTGATTGTTTATACAGGTGCCAAGCTCGACTCTCTCCATGTTTCATCGAATATGTCATGTATGCAGTGGCACATATAAACACATAAATTCACATCCTCTCGGAGAATGTGGAATATTGTCCTCCATTGGCATATAAAATAATATAACGAAGTGTTTTCCAGGTCATGGCAGGTGTCAAAGGGTTTGATTGTCGAGTATTCAGGTGTTGAATACACCAGTATGAACATGGGCAACACACAATTCGAGTTTCCAAGTATCAATCCAAATGCCTGAAAATATTATCTGTTGGCATTTTTGGGATTGCAAACCATAGAACATAATCTCAAGCCTATAGAGAATCGACAGTTTGAAGATTGCTTAATATAGGAAATATGTGCACAGGGCATTGACTCTCAAGCAATCTAGTTGGCCAACGACTAACATCGAAACAAATCTCTCCTCGAGTTCCAACTGGAAGTTATAATGTTGAACATGATATACTACAACTTCCTCGATTGTCAAATTGAAGGAACCAACTGGTTGTTCATTTGAAACATCAAGTTCCATTATCGCCAGGGGCTTAGCTGTTATGTGTGGACAGGTAGTTCAAAAGGAGATCAAATTCACTGTTTAAGCAATGCTTTCTTTGGATGAGGTTTTGTGTGATCTCGATAGGCAAGATAGGGGAATATTTCTGTTCAAACTGATTCCTTGATGATCATATCTCAAAGAAACAATATCATTGTGATGATTGTGGCATATGCAGGGTTCTCTTCACAGTTAATAATTAGTGATTGATGTTGTGTGTTCCATAGATGGAAAGTTCCTATTGTTATTCAAACTATCCTCTAGTTATTTTATGTTGACTGTAATCTACAAGCCATTTCCAATCCTCTTATCATTAGTGGCTTGAAAATGAAAACAACATACAGTTTGACTGCCATCTATCAATGTCCGAGAATGGAGTTGGAAAACCACATGAAAATAGGTTGTTTCCTACAATAAAAATCCATGCAAACATATTAGTAGCAGTTGTTAAAGTCCTTCAAAAAATTGTATTGGAATTGAGGAGAAAATGCATTATTCAAAATGATGGACTACAACCTGTTGTTGAGGGAGCAACAATACCTCAATGTGAAAATGGGACAAAATGATAATTCCATTGCCTAGGGTAATGATTTTCCATGGCTGTATGCTTATGAAGAACCCTGAAGAACAGACAGAGAGAAGGAATCAAATTTTTGCAGTTTTGGAAATAATTTCGAATACCTGCAGTTTCGACAGCTTAGCCAGGTTCCAAAAGGCATTATTAGCTGTCGAAAGATCCACTTTTGACAGCTAACCCTACTCTGTTTAAGGCCTATAAGCCACCAAAAACATAGACACAGGCAGAATGTCAGTGTTTTTGCTCAGACCAAATATTTTTGCTCTCAAACGATTTCAACAAGGTTCTAAATGAAAGATAAAATTAAAAGAGATAAATATCACTCTCTCTTTTAAGTTTTTGAAGCCGATACAAAGGAGATAAAGGTTGAAGAGATTTTCTATTTTGGTCAAGATACTGCCTGTAGTGCTCCCTTTCACTACCCAGGTTTCCCAACCCCTCAGTCTACCATTCTATACATGAATGATTACATAATTTGTACTGACCTTATGAGCACATGCATTTAAACCGAATTAAACATATGAAAGATACAGGGTGAAACATATCTGGTTACTGTTATCATTAAACATTCCATAGCATTCAACAATAACTCTTTTACACAGCGAAAAACATGGTACATGAACAACACAGTCATGCCAAACGTGTTAAAACATAATTCAGAATACTTATCTTTTATCAGATGGAGAAATCACCAACCAAGTGCAGGCCTTCCACGAACCTCCCAGCCTTAGACCCCACTGTTCATCAGCTCAACAGTAGGTCATCCCCGAGCTGGGACCGAGCTCCACCCCAAAGTGAGGAATCCTAGGCTAGGCTGAGGTTACAGGGAAGATGACACATTCACATTCACCAGGAAGAAGTTCTCCCAGGAATCTCCCAC
>SNQJ01S0229146.1:7338-21720 GCA_010110895.2 Picea sitchensis
TCATAGGTTTCATACCTCCAATATTTTTCATGTACCTTCCACCATGAGAAAGCCTCCTTACATAACCTTGGAGAGGCCCAACCACTTGAGAGATATTTGGCATAAGTTGAGGATTCTTCTCCTTCAGTTGAGGATCTTCCCTAAGATCATGCCTTGACCCAAGATTCAAACCCAACTACCTTCAAATATTGAGGGGATTGTCCCCTGATTTGCTCCAACAAACCAAAAATTTTCTCAGAAAGGGTAGAGCTCCCCCAAAAGGGTGCAAAGGGTGCTCAAAAACTCCCCCAAATAGGCCCAGGGAGCACTAGCACTCCCTGACAGTGGGTAGGAGAGTGAGCCTCTCCAAAATCCATTTTTGAGTGGTTCTTTCAGTGGAAAAAGGTTTGTACTCCCTGTCAAGTGATTTCTCTTCTTCAAAACTAGTCTTTGAGGTGTATTAAGTGTCTGTATGATGTCGTTAGAGGCACATCATAGGCAAGATGGAAGTATGATGTTTGTGACACTTGCAACACTTGTGTTCAATATGCGACACTTGAGGACAAGATGCGACACTTACAACACTTGTAATGACGACACTTGTGACACTATCAAAGTGAGTAATTTTGATGTGTAACAGTGACCCTTTTTAAGATCTTGATGATACTTTATTCCATGAATTTGGAAGTGAAGAAGTGTTAGAGGAGCCGTTGGATGTGACATACTGTTTTGGAAAAGGGAAAATAAAGTGCTATGTATTAAGGATCAAGCCTCTTGTGATGGAGGAGCATGTCCATAAAGGGAAAGAATAATTCTGAGGAGGTGAAACATGTTGAGAAGCCTTGTGAGACATCATTATCTTTTCTCCTTCTTAATGAAGTTGAGGTTTTCCAGCCTTACTCTCCTCTTGTACATGAAGTTGAAGAAGAAAATGGTCTAAATGATGAAGAATTTGAAGATCTAGTTGAATCTGTACCAACGTTTGGTCTTCTTGCACATAAAGATAAAGAGAAAGTAATTTTTAGTCATACTAATGGTCTTATGAAAGAACCCTTAGATATGGTTGACAATCATATATTCACTTTCATACATACTAGGAGACACATATGAGATTTTGGTCGTATTATTTTCGATAAAGATCCCATTTACGACATTGAGGGTAGATCTCAAGAAAAGGGGTTGAGGTATCATCATCAGAGAAATGGTATCCATTCATGTATGATTTAGATGTTTAACATCTTAATGATGATATGATTACGAATTTTTTCCATCCATTCAAGGATGACCCATCGCAACATTTCAGGGAAATTTTCAGTCATCCCTTGGGAGTTGTGATGCAGATCCTTTTGGGTATGAAAACTTGTTCTGTGAGGACTTTCAACCCCTTTTGTCACTGATTTTAGATGAAAATCAGGACATGGCCATCCTAGAGCATTCAAAATATCACCCTACAAAGATAAAGTATTTTCATCTTGAATCTTTTTACATTGATTCACGAATGAAGAGGCAACATCTTTATTTCTCCAGACATGAGACAATCCCTTACCTCTTTTCTTCTTCTTTGAGGAATCATTGAGATTTCTTGGGATCTCTCATCTCTTCTCAGTCTTCGAGCAACAATGGTGTGATAAATAAGGATGAAAATGAACCATCTTTCTTATAAGGTATCCCTCTTCAGAGATGGATTGATAAATCTTGTGGCCATTCTCTCTAGTAGGATTTCCTCCCTCGCACCCATCTGCACTAGTTTCATTCCATAATGGATTATCTGTCTATTTATGCTCATGATTATTTAGTGCTCATTTTATCCTTGTTTTATTACATGATTAAGCACAGGGGGATATACCTTGATGAAATGGTGAACATATGGTTGCACTGGTTATATGACTTCACGTGACATCACCCATCACGTGATCTTTAGGGCCCCATGGCCCCAAGTAAGTAGGCACAGGTCCACCAGGAGATGTTGCGGTTCTTATGCACTCTATGGTGAGTAAATTTCCCCAAGTAGGATACAGATGTTATCCCCAAATAATAGGGATAAATAAGGATATTATGTCTCAAGGACCTCAAGTTGCAAACATTGATCCAAATTTTAGGGGGTATATGGTCTAAATTCAGATGAAAAAGTCATAAAGCTATAAAAATAATAGATTTTTTATGTGGATCAAGGATATTCCCACCTCATTAATTAATTGGGATAACAAGTTTCCCATATGGGTCAAAGAGAGTCCCACCTCTCCATTATTGTATTGGGTTTTATTTTCCACTACTTAGTTAGCTGGTTAGTTAGATAGATTATTATAATAATAAAGACTCATTTAATGAGCTCTTTCCATTATTGTATCGGGTTTTATTTTCCACTACTTAGATAGTTGGATAATTAGATGTATTATACTAATAATAGAGACTCATTTAATGAGATCTTTTTGACTTTGTCCAATGGACCATTTTGTAATGCTATATAAAGGCCTAGCAAGCCTTCTCATAATATCAAGTTACTCATTTTGGCTTCTGTCATATTTTCTATTGTTCATTGTGAGATTAATTAGGTCTGAGTGATTTACTAGTAATTAGTTTCACTGGTGAGGCTCCTCTTTGAGCCTCACCTCCCAAGTACTTCATTTACCTATTTGTTTTTGTCCATGTTTCTTTTCATGCAATATTTGCACATCTAAGCTCCTCCTCTCTCAACATTCAAGCCATCCAGATATCAGCCCTTGAGATCTAGATCAGTGGTATCAACGTAGGTATGTTCTTCATCGGGAAAGGGGTTTGAAGCATGTTGTGGGTTCAAACATTTGAAGTAATCAAAAACCTCCTTTTGGTACTATCATAATCCATTTTATGGACTATACACTATAAGCATCACAGTTGGTCTACATGTGCTACAAGACTTTTTTTCCCCTCAGATCTTCGTTCACCATTACAAGGATAACCATGCATGGATTCACTACATCCATACATGGATTCACTAAATATATACATGGATCCACTACATCCATTGGTATGTAACATTTTCAACAAATTTTCATGGTGTTTGTTATCACATGAAGTTGTTAAGGGTCATGAAATTGTTGTGGGTCAATTCATCCTTAGCTTTTTAATTTTTATCCTCAGTCTTGTTTAAGTTTCACTTTTGATCTCCTCTTTATGGTTTTCTTAGGTTTTAGCAAAAATCAATCAAGGTTGATGTTGGCCCATACATTTGGTTCATATCTTCATCTCATCCCAAGATTAAACAACCATAACCATCACACTTATGCCACCACTACCCTGACATGTCACCACTTCTACTATGTTCTTAAACCCCTCCACTCTATCCCTCTACCCATTAGAAGGTCAAATCAAAGTCATTTTAGTACGCTTCCATCTCATTAGGACATTTCGTAGCTCATATTGAGTAAATATTCCCTCTTTACCATTATTTGACTTATGAGGCTTGTGTTAGTCGATCTCATTGTTTTTAGCATCCATGATTTAAAGGAAATAATTTTGGATTTAGTCATTTAAGGTTGTCTAACTGTTTTCTCAAAGATTTCAAATTTTCTCCTAGTCTAGCATTGCAAAAACTCCTAAGTTCAGACAGACGCTGCGAAATCTGCTACAGACTAGATGGAAGAGGGGAATTGGAGGTTAGAGCTGTAACATGTGGTTTCATACAATCTAAAGCATATCTACTATCAAGCCACGATTTTCAGGTACTCCTTGAGTTTTTTTAGCTCCGTTGAAGATCAGATTAAGGCTATGCTTGTGTTTCCCCTCCTGGGCACCGCGAATTGATGGTATATATTACCAACCTACCTCTTTTACCTTTTCTATCACCAATTCTCAGCTAGCTGCAGTATTTTCATCTTCCTTTACTACAATTGGAAAAATCTTGTTGTCAAAACCATTTTCCCTATCTCTTTCTTGTCCCTTGTTGTTATACTGCGAAATTTGCTATGAAATATGCCACGTATCCCTTATTCTAACGATGGGAACCTGTGCATCAAACTCAACATCATTATCCTATGATCACATAATCTGCATCAACTCATTTCCTTTATATTTTCAATTGTTATTCCAAGTCTAAAGTTTGTCTATGTTGGAAGTTTAAAGAGCCTTGTTGATTAAAATGGTGATGACCTTGCAAATGATGGTGAATTGTTATCTTAAAACTTTGGCAACTACTTCCTCCTTGAATATCCATTTTGCTGAAGGGATATATTCCATTTCTTAACCATCAGTTTCCCTTTCATAAGCTCAGAATTCAAATAGGCAGGAAAGATCCGAAGCCTTAAAAGAATCCATCTTTGAAAAATACCATCATTCCAAACCCTAAGACCTATGTTCTTTGTTTGGCCTATCATATCTCTCAGATTATTGTATTATTTTTCCTCCTATTATAAGAAAATGGATACAACTCAGCAAAATAAGGCTCACAAGGGTGGGAATGTAGTTAGGACCTTGCCCTATGATATGCAGTTATTTGATGATGAACCTTTGATCAGAGAGGTCTTCCAACAAGTTGGATGTCTCAATTTCTGTCAGAATATGCAGAGGGGACACCCTGAGGTAGCCAAAGATTTTTCCTTGAATTTTGATGGAACTAAAACCAAGGTGGGAACCCTTGAACTGGAGGTATATTAAGGCACCATTGCGGCAGCCACCGAGATACCCAACACTGATGAAAGATGGTTTAAATCCATGAATCTTAATGCAATTTTCTCTAAATAGTTCTTCAAACTAGAATTTCAAGGAGATAACCTATCAAAGGGAGTGCCTAGGATCCACTTGGTTGAGGGATTTGACAAGATGTTAAGGGTGATCCAGAGATATTTTACATGTGAGGGAAGATTCAATATGATTTACCAATACCACATTAGACTTTTTCTACACTTCAGAGGAAAAGAACTCATGAACATCCCTTTCTATTTATTTAGGAGTGTGGGGAAAATGGATGATAGGGTCCAAGCCAAGTCCAAGGCTATGGACACAAGTGTTTTTTACTCAGTTTTGATTAGGATGATTGTGGTCAAGGAGTTGAGGAAGAGAAACATACTTTGGGAGCAGTTCATTACCTCTGCACATATGCAATTAAATGTAGCTCCTACTCCTCAATCTAAGCCTTAAGGTGCAGATCCCTCTTCAAGATGATAGTGTTGTCCACACAGAGACACATAAAAAGAGGAAGAGAAAACACATTGATAAATATGATGAGGCTCCTAAGGAATAAGAAGAAGAAGAAGTGGGAGTTCTTGACGGGCAAAATTGACCGTCCGTCAACTGAGAGAGTGGAACCAGTCCGAGGTTGTCTAATAATCCAAGCTGTTTGGAATGAACCACCCTGACGGGTTTAGCAGCTCCATTAGCCGATCTAAAGTCCTAAAAGAACAAAAGAAAAATAATCTAACTAAAACTAAATAAAACAAACTAAATAAAACTAAATAAAAAAAACTAAATAAAACTAATAAACTAGTCTAAATAAAACTAACTACTAAATAAATTAAACTAAAACTAAAATAAACTACTCTAACTATTCTATATACAATCTACTAATTAATATTATACTAACTCTAATAAAATTTCTAATTACTAACTGCAATATCACTTATTCACAAGATGTACAATATAAACAATTTACAAATTTAATTAAAACCTGCAAAACTCATGAATATTCTGCCCTAAGACAGCAAGAGGTGTTTTTGTTGATTTTTTGATTTTATGAACAAGAAATAAAACTTACTGAAATTAAACAATCTAATATACTAAACACACATATATCTAAATTAAAATACTAACAAATATACTAAACAAATAAATGACAAACTGACTTGGAAACACTCCAGATTTGTCCTGTGTAAGATGACTTCGAAGCTGGTCGGAGGAAGGAAACTCGCACCGAATGATCCAGAAGCTTCTCGTAAATGATACGCTGCAATGATCTTTGAGTTTATTTACAAAACAAACAAGACATAAAAATCATAACAATTATATGATTTATAAATCTCTGCAATAAGGTAAACCTGTTATGCAAAAACTTATACTTAATAATCCAATTAATGAAGAAGATAAATCTATCATTCACAAACTGAATCAAGTAATTGCTATGTATTTAAATACTGGAAGACATAAGATATGGATTATAGTGATTAAATCATATCATTTTCAAAAGACTAAGATAGCTAAAGTAGTCATTAACCAAATGCAAATTGATACACATAAACATGAAACAAAATATTGATATTATGAAAAGCTAAAGCTGTAACAGAACATCAATTTCTGATCTCAATCTTCATTAAAATTCCATATCCTTGTTCTCCACGAATGAGGATGGGAATGATACAAAATAATAATTATTTATAGAGATCTTTCCGCGAGTGGAAACCTCCTGTGGAGGTTATCAAACTATTTACATAATCTCGGAAGATATTCCCAAGATCAACTAAACTAGGAAGTTAAAATGAAACCAAAATATTTCAAATATCCTCCTAACTGCTCATTAACTCTATTCACAATTTCGAATTCACCTGTAATGGACGAAAAATAACAAGTTAGAGAGGTATTTTATTATGAAATAATAAAAATCTAATTCCGGACTTAGCTTCTGAGAATCATCGATTAGTAGCTAGTCCTAAATAATTTCCACAGACTTAGCTACAGAATCATCTGATTCTGTAGCTAGTCTAAAATAATATACAGAATCAGAATCAAATCAAATCTTTTAAGAAATTCCATTCAATTGACATCCAATAATTACTTGAGAATGAATCATAGATTAAAATGATTTTATCATTCAACATTAAACAGGATAAAAAATGATTCAACCGAACACAGAGATAGGAATACTTTGTTGTTTTGTTAACACAAAATTGGGTCCATAGATTCATAATCCAAAAGTAATAAGACTGTTTCATATCCAATTGAAATTGATAATCAAACATATCGTATGAGATTGTTAAACAAAATATACGATCCAATCCAACATAATCGTTTTCCAATCGTTATAGCTGTAACGATATAGCAAAAGATTCATATCGTTTAATTGAATACAAGGATAGAAATACTTTGTTTTTTATCATTGTCATAAGTCGGGAAAATGAAATCATATGTAACAAAATCATAATCGTTTTTCAACAAATCAAATCCATCTATTATGAAGCCGTTTTGATATTCAATCGAAAACAAAACAAATCACAAACCTTTCGTTACACCTGTGAATCAAATAGGATTATCACGATAACTGTATAGCAAACGAATTAGGCTGTGAATGAATCCAAACGATAATTGACTCATAACAAAATCATAACCGGATTAATCGAACAAGATTTATTATAGATTTCGATCGTTGACCATTGCAAAGTAAGCAAACGAGATCGATTAATTTTGATCACAATTGTTTCAATCAAACGAATCATATCAGGGTTTGACCAATTGATTTCACAAATTTAGAATACAGAGTATCAATTATAATCTGAACTCGACTCATAGGACAAACTTGCTAAATTAGAACTAGAGCGAATCGATTTGGCTAAGATTTCCACACAGTTGTTATGATTCGGGTTCATTTCCAATTCGGCCGCGAATGTTATTTGAGCATAATGTTCTCATCAAAGCAACAGAGTCGTTATCCTTAACTTGGAAATAATCAAGTATAGAACATCAAACGACAGAACATCGTAGAAAGTATCTTCCCGAAAACATTTACCAGTCATAGCATACCAATGCTAATGAAATCGAAGTCGAACAAAATCGTAACAATCAAACTCAATCAAATCGTTCACCAACCATATATAGAATCAAAATCTATTGATTTCTATATTAGGAATAATCAAATCGCATATCAAATCGAAATTTCTTTTTATTCAAAACAAAGCTATATATAAAATGCACGCAATATAACATAGCCATTCAAGAGGTGAACATAACTGTTTAAAACCGAATACAAATCATTATAGCAAACTAGATTATTTACACAAAAAAACGATATCAAATTTTTCATACTTGTGTAGCGACGAGACCACTTGATTATGCCAGCTTGGAATTCACAACAGCCGTGGCTGATTCCACGTTTTTAAACAAGATGGAGCCGGTTGTCTTTTGTTTTTTATCCACTGTTTGAATCTTGGCTTTTTGTCTAGTTAGCACGACAATCTGGTCTTCTAAAGATTGAATCTTTGACTGGAGTATAGGAACATCAACATAATACCGCTCTAACCATGAATTTCACTGATCATAGGGTGAATGTGTAGGTTTAGACAGAGCAGGCGAGGGTTTGGGCAAATGACCGAGGGTTTTAATGTCTGGGTAATTAGGGTCATCCTTTAGGCAGGGGGGTAGGTTTGATACAAAGTCATATGAGGGTTTGACACACAAACCTTGCGAATAGCAGTATTCGTTGGCCAAGAAACGCTCCACTTCCAAATCAGAGTCCTCACTCAAGACGATAGGATTTGGCTCAACAGGGGGTTTTGGCTTGTTCCTTGCCATCCGTGAAATCAAACTTGCATTCCTTTTACCCTTATCGTTAGAAGTAGGTTTTACCTTAGGTTTCTTGCTCACGGGCTTTTTGATGGCCTCTGCATATTTAGTTACAGTGTCGGGTAAGTCAACAAGAGGGTTGGTCGAGGGTTTAGGTAGTAGGAGGTGCAAGGGTACCAGCGGTTCGACCTTAGTCCCAGTTTCCACAGGTTTATCAACCTGTACAGGGTCGATGTCCTCAAAGCCATTACGGGCGATGAAGGCCTTCCAACTGTCACCAAGAAAACTCAGATGATAAACAACGATGAGCTTGATAAACCCATGATGAAACAGGTTGTTGTCAACCTTGTGCCTCTTATATTTTTTAGACATCTTATACAAGCTCTGATGAAAATAGAACGACATGTTTAGGGGATAACCTATAAAAAGCATCAATAGATGCAGGTGATAAAGGAATACAAGCCCGTATCTACCTTCGCAGGTGGTGAACTGCTTGATTATCATTAATAAATCATGCCATCGTTGTTTAAGCATAGTCACGGGCATACCTCTATCACAGGAGGTGATTTTGCGCAATTGAAACAACAATGTCCATGGCACTTCCTCGACCTTGCAATTCTTAAACCACCGTTGTCCAGAAGTAGATAACCCCATAGCTGAGCCGATGAACTGTTCATCAATCTCTAACTGTATATCGCCAACTTTGGCTCGACAGCCATCGAAGGTCATAACAAACTGTCGGGCTACACATAGGTTAAAACCCTCAAAACGTTTCATGAAGGTAAGTCATCCACTGTCTGCCAAATCTTGGTGGGCATTGTCAAACACCAACAGGGCCTGGTTGCCATTGGGTTCAGCTCTCACGACTGGGGCCATGGTGCTGAATGCATGGTAAGGGAAGGGTTTGAATTCACCAACACACACAAGAGCAGAGCTATTCGGTCTAACAACAATGAACGAGCAAAAGGGGGTAAGCATAAATGCGCGCATGCGAGGGTGGTGGAGTTTGCCATGCATAATATTCATTACCCAAGTACAACCGCCAAGTTTCATAGCTGTTCACTCCATTATAATAGTTCAGCCATTAAGTCATGCGTACAACCAATGAAATCCAATGTGTATACACGCAAATGTTATGCCACGGTGTTCAAACATTCGACATATAAATTAAAAGCCCATAAACCAACTATGCGCCAATGTATACGATCAAAAGTTTAACCAAGGTGCCAAACGATATTCATAATAGTTGACAAGACAAAAGTTATAAAAATTTAACATAAGGATTATATAAGATATAGAAACAAAATTAACCATAACCCTTATGCAGAAACAAATATCAGGCAAGTCATAAAAAGTGGAAATCCAAATGCTCAATGCCTTGCAAATTCAATGAAACTCAATCACATCATCAATATAAGAATGACCAATGAGCAAGGTTCGAAAGTTCTTCCAGCTACATAATGATAGACAAAAGGTAAGCGCAGTAGGCACATCGATAAAAAGATCATGACAGTTCAAATAGTGATCAAAATGTAACTTCGAAAGATTTAGTTTTCACTCTTACAGTCGTGAAAACAAAACAAAAACAAGTGTGTAAATGTCGCAAGAAATGAAAATGTCGTTTATCTAAAAACTGCGACAAAATTTGATGTTTGCAAGACAAAGGTGTAGGAAACTTATAGGATCATGGAAAAAATGTGATTGGATACCAACGATGGCGACACACTGGTAGAAGCAGTTATCTCTGTCAAAAGAAACAAATTCAGATTAGGATCGCATAGATAATTTCAACTCAAAAATAACAACCAGAAAATTGTACAAACATCATCATAAACCATCTTTTCTAGTAGTGTTTCAAAAGATGAAAACCAGTAGCAGTCTTAAGATCAACAAGTCACGATATTAAAGATAAAATCTCCGATACTGTTGGCATGGCCACTGCTGCCAGCAGGCGTCCACAGCCTCGACAGGGTTTCCATTTAACCCACTCTGACATCCGTATCCTGTTAAGAAGTTCTAGATCAGAATAAAGGACTTTAAAGAGGTTTCTTTCTTTTTTACAAATTTTCATATACCCGACATTGCTTCGCTGCCAGCAGGCCTATTCAGTACCCCGGCAAAGTTGTCTTGGCACCATGCATGCATTTACCTGCTGCCAGCAGACCTGTTCAGCATCCTGGCGGGTTTACACACACTTCCCACAACTCTTATTCATATTTTATTTTGTTTTTCATAGGTATATAGCTGAGCGGGGTGACGTTGAAAATCTTGATATTTTAACATATTTTTTCAGACCTCATCAGAATTTTTTAGAACTGTCCTTTATTTATCTCCAGAGATGTTTTATTTATAAAAACAACTTCCTATGACAGGGAGACATCTTTTGAGTCATTCCTTTACGGAAAAGGGACAACATAAAAAGATAATAGATGATCATGACAAACTTTGCTCAGAGATTGAAATTAGTAAACTTCTTTCAAACAACAAAATTTTCCAACACAGATTATCAATTTCAGCAATCTATCATTGATGTTTGTACAAATTTTTCAGAAGTTATTTGAGCGAAGAAAATCTCTTATCATCTTTGTCTGAATATCTCAGTGTACAGGTATGTGTATTTTTCAAAAAACACAAAAAATTGATAAATTCAAATCAAAATCAAAATAGAAAGCAAACGAATATGCAAAATAAAAGTGAAATATTTACATAATATATAAGGGTAGTTATCATGCAAAGTATCTTTTCGGGGCTTGGCCATTCACCGGGTAGGTGTCAAGCTGCCCTTCAAGATTCTGTAAGCGAGAAGAACTAGGACCCAACTTTTCAGCAATTAAAAATAGTCCAAGCCATAAGTTTTGGAATTTAGTGTGCTCACCCTTTCCTTCATGCGGTTTGTCCCACTTCAAGACGAGATCACCTACTTCAAAATTCCTATCAGAAGAAGAATTAGAGTCGAACCAGCTTTTAATCAATTGTTGATGTTGATCTAACTTATGCTTATCTTGGGCTCTTACTTCTTCTAGCTTCATCAAAGCATTAATTCGGTTTTCTAAAGGGGGACAATCTTCTTCTTGGACTTTTTGTGACAAATGAAGCGAAGGAAGAAGAATGTGAGGTGGCAGAATTGCTTCTCTGCCATAAATGAGAAAAAAGGGGGAGTTACCCACAACGGATTTTGGCGTTACCCTATCAGCCCATAGTGCATTCAGCAATGCATTGTGCCAATTCTTGTGATTTTCAGCCACAGTTCTCTTGATTATTTTGATCAAGTTCTTGTTTGTTGATTCGGCTAAGCCGTTGCCCTGAGGGTAGTAACTAGTAGAATACTTCAACTTAATTCCTTTTTCCAAAGAAAATTCGGTCATCTCAAGAGAGGAAAAGTATGAAGCGTTATCAAAGACCAGACAATCAGGGATACCGAAACGAGTGATGATATTTGAATTTAGAAAGGCAATTACCTGACTGGTGTTGACAGTTCTTAACGCAACAGCTTCAGACCATCGAGTAAAGTAATCCATGGCTATCACAATATACTTGTGTTGTTGCGAGGACGGAGGGTTAACTTGACCTATGATATCAAGGCCGCATTGTTGAAAAGGAGAATCTACTGAAACGGGTTGCAAGGGAAAGGCTGGTTTTTGCAACCGCCCTGATGCTTTCTGACAGATGATACATTTACGACACAAGGCATGGGTGTCCCTAAAAAGCGTGGGCCAGTAATAACCGGCTCTCAGAACCTTATGAGCAGTTGTGTCACCACCGAAGTGGCCACCAAATTCTCCTTCATGCAACTCGAGCAATACTTTTTCTTCTTCGTCCTTTTCAAGACAACACATCAGTACGTCGTCAAAACTCTGACGAAACAGGATACCATTAACCATATGAAAGGAGGCAGACTTCAGTCTCAGCGCTCTTCTTTTAGCGGGATCAAGGTGACGGGGAGCTGATCCATGTTCAAGACAAAATCTTATATCGTCGTACCAAGGACTAAGAAGGTTTTGTGCACAACAGATTAAGCTTTGATCGCTTTGTCCTGGGTTTGACGTATCACTATCTTCTTGTTGTCCTGTTTTTGAATCAACAACCAACTTACACAACCCTTGGCCTCTCACAATCTGAGCTGGGGTGATTTCCAGGTCATACTCCTGCAAGGAGGTGACCCAATTGTCTCTCTTCTCTCCTAACTCCTTCTGCACTAACAAGTTCCTCACAGCAGGGTAGGGGACAACGACTTTCGTCCTTGACTTCAAAAGATAGGACCGGAAATGATTTACTTCTTTGAAAACAACGTAGGCTTGTCGATCGACCGCTGGGTAGTTAAGTTCAGCACCTTTGAAAGCATAGCTCATAAAGGCAATGGGTACTTCGTTGTTCTTGACATTCTTCTGATTTAGGACGACGGCATAGGAACGGTCAGAGGCAAAAGTATAGAGTGTAAAATCTTGAGAGAAGTCAGGGCTCATGAGAGACAGAGCGTCTATTATGGCCTTCTTTATTGCATTAAAAGCTTGGTTTTTTGGGGATCCCCAGTGATATTGGGTGTCTTTCTTAATTAGGTTCTGCAAGGGTCTGACCATTTCGGAGAAGCTGGGGACAAATCTTCTCATGAAGTTAATTTGGCCTAAGAAAGACTACATGGATTTTTTGGATGTAGGAGGGGGAAGTTTAGCGATGACTTGAGTCCTTTCGGGATCAATAACCATCCCATCACTAGACACAATGAATCCTAAGAGTTTACCCTATTCTACTGCAAAGATGGACTTCTTGGGGTTCAAGGAGATGTTGTATTTACGACATCGTAGCAGGATGGCTCATAAGTGAGTTAGATGATTGTTTTTGTTTTTTGAAAATACAGTCACATCATCTAAGTAAACTACGACAGACTGATTGATTAAGCCTCGAAAATCAATGTCCATTTCTCTCTGAAAGGTAGCACCAACATTAATCAATCCAAAGGGAATTTTGCGATAAGCATAAGTGCCCCACGGGGTACGAAAGGTAGTTTTTAGTTGGTCTGGCGGAGACATCAAGACTTGGTTGTATCCAGAGAAACCATCTAATAAGGATAGCCTCTCAGAATCAGATACCTGTTGAAGGATCTGTTCCATGGGCGGGACAGGATAGTTGTCTTTATCAAACGCTCTATTGAGGTTTCGAAAATCGACACAAAGTCGGATTTCCCTATTTTTCTTCCGCACTGGGACAAGGTTGGACACCCATTGAGTGTGCCTAACAGGAAAAATTATTTTAGCACTTAGGAGTTTATTCAATTCTTTTTGAATGGTCGGTTCAAGTTTAGGATGCATTTTCCTCAATTTCTGTTGGAAGGGTAAGGTTTGGGGCTTCATCGGGATGACATGTTGTATGATATTAGGATCGAAAGTTTTGAGATCATCATACGTCCATGCGAAGACATCTTTAAATTATTTGAATAATTTAATGAAAGCAACTTTTTCTTGTCGAGAACATCCCGATCCTAGATTAATGCATTGAGGTTTTTCATCAGTTCATAAGTTCACTTTTTCATAAGACAACGAGGAACTATTAGTTTTACAATTGACCGTCTTTTTAAGTTTATCTTCAAAATCATAAAAATTTTCTAATCTAACTATGGATTTGGGTATCGAGTTTACCATATCCGATAGTGCTTCAGGAGATTTCGGATCAAGTATTACCGTAAAGTCGTGCAAATTTTCATTGTGCGTGTGTTCATCTATCACCGCGCCTTGAAAGGTTTCTTCCATGTGCATAAAGTTAATGATTTGCTGATCATCGTCAAATACTCTCCAGTTTGTGATATTGTCAGGAACAAATGGTCGAAACAATAGCTCCACGGAGAATGCATATGGGGACAAGCCTTCTGCAGGAAGAAGTTTAGATGCTACATTAGCTAATAGATCTGCTTCAGCATTATTTAATCTAGGAATGGAATTTATATTG
>SNQJ01S0229149.1:0-14382 GCA_010110895.2 Picea sitchensis
AACAAGGACCTCTGAATCAGGAAGATAATCAGGCTCCACAACCAACACATACAACTCTCATTCAAGTAAAACCAGAAGAAAGAAGAGGGGATTAAAGTAGGGACTACTATTAGAGTGTGAAATCTCCAGTTGAAGAAGGAGGGAAACAAAAATTTGCAAAGCCTAAGATTAGACATTGTGAAAGGGATGTGGATATATAAAGTAAACAACCATAACATTACCAAATAGTCATAACACTTTTGCTGAGCATGTATTCAAACAAGGACAAATTTTTTGGTTGAGAGTTTACGTGAAGTGGGAAAAAAATTGTAATATTGAAATATTTAATTAAATATTATCCTCATGTTCAACATGAGCACAAAGAAAAATTTGTGTAACGTTGGAGAGCCCACATAGTCAAAGATTCTAAGAAGGCCCAAAGTTGGGAACTAGAAGGCCAAGGATCATATGATTTTTGTATAAATATAAGCATTGTAGTCGTACATAAGGCACATGGGCTTCATCTTGTTGACCAATATCTTATCAGGTTCATTCGAAAAGGGGATTTTTTAATTGTGAAAAATAGAGTTAATATGTTGTAGGTATAAGGGGGATGTGGGTATCGGGGTGTTTAGAGGTATTGGGGAGTAGAAAAAATGGTATATAGGAAAAATAGGGGATTTTTTTATTGGAAATATGTATTGGGAGGGGTGTTCAACAAAAGGATTTTTGGAGGTATTTATCAATATCTAGTGAAATTAGGGGTATTCTTTAATATCTTACGAACACAGGTGCTATGTCACAGGTTCATTGAGTGAAGACCCCATGAGAGAAGGTTCTCCTCTTGGCATTGTATTCTATCTTAATCTTCTAATAAGAGGTATTGTTAGCTATCGATCTTTTTATTCTTGCAAATTTGAGACTAGTTGTAAACTATTCTTTCTATACTTGGTTTTCCTTATGCTTGTAGGCAAGGGCATTGCTAGCTATAGATTATTATAATGCATGTAATGGTTGTTCTTACTTATATTTTACATTTTTGAAAAAATGGTGTGAAACAAGTTATCTTAGGGTGACTTATGGACTATTCTCAATTTCTTAGTACTACCTTAGTTTTGCACTAGCTATAGTCAGTGGACTATTCCCCCTACTATTTATGTTTAATCTTTGTTTCATGTCAATTAGTTATTTAAATATCCTACTTAGGATTTATATTAGTTTCATTTCCTCCTTTGCATTTTTAGTTGCATCCCATTTTAATTCGTAAAACCTAAAATATGGAAATCGGGTCATAACTAGAGGGCTTTCCATTTCAACGAAGAAATTTTTAATTGTGCCCCTTCACCAAGTGATCGTGTGATATTGATAAGATATATTTTCCCTCGTTAACATGAACATGTAAACAAGGTATTATGTTGGATGAGATGACAATGGCCTGAAGTAAATGGTCGATGACAAGTTTCTCAACCAACACAAATACCCATGTGAATTCTATAAATCCACATGGGACTTTGTTGATTTCTACTACAAGTATACAAAGAAGATGCGTAGACTTATATACTAGGTAGTTTCATAAGGGATCAATCAAATTCATACCAACTCTAGGTAACAAAAAGTTGACCACAAGATGGTAGTAAATAACTCTACTAAACATCTCATACAACATACTCATTAGAGTGCTCACCTTGATATTGAAATATATCTCATTGAAAACCACAAGATTGAAGTAGATGATCTATACAAAATGAAGATACATTTGGGATAATAGGATAACTATCTAGGATGGTATATAACAGGTTAGAATCCAAGGACTATAGTCATTGTGCAATAAGGCTTATTTTGAAAAATCCCATCAGAGAGTAAAGTGGCCATTTATCATTAGCATGTTGAAAGTGCTTGGAATTGGCCCCTTTTTTTGTTAATGTGAAGGAAGCCCATTTGTAGAGGCCACAACATATCTTTCTACCAATCATGCCAAATATGAAGAAATAAGACTGTACTAATCAATCTAGAAAGGTTTCCCACTAGCCACTACCATATTTGAAATGGATGTTGAATCCCTTAGCTATCTCATCCACAGTAGAATAACAAAAGGTTGCATTGAAAGTATTCCTCCAAATTCTATATGGCTACCAACGTGTGAATGTCTTATTTATAGATGATTCTTTCTTATTCATTATTGAAGAGAAGAAGAAGACTTTTCATGACACTATGGATTGTCTACAGTTTTTTTTGTGAAATCTCACACTTCTGACCGAAGACATTATACAAGAGAGACATTTAGGTCCCAAGCAACATATATCACAACTAGGGCATAAATTAGAAGAAATGGGAAGACGTGAAAGCATACTTCACGATTAATCATGTAGACATAATTATTCTAGAGAAGGGTGAAAGGATGATCCCAAATATACTATTTCTTAAGCTTGGCTTTCTACAGGAGTATAAATGATGGAAGGACTAGAGATGGAAACAACAAGGGTTTTATGAAATACAAGTTGACTAATGGTTATAAATGAAATGAGTTTTTAATAAGTCGAGGCTTAAGAATTAGCTTAATAAATCCGTGTTGAACTAATTTTTTAAGGACAAGACCTGACCTAGTTATATCCAATGAAATCCATCTGGAAGTGGTACTTAGAACCCAAAAGGCCCATTTTTATTCATTCTTAAATCATGGTGGTTTACCCATAAGGAAATGCTTAAAAACCGAGAGGAATTTCATATGCAATTTAATAGTTTTCAAAATAAATGTAATGTATCAAATGAATTAGCATTTATCCAATTTAGTTTGATATTTAATTTATAATTCTATATAATTTAAATTTTGTATAATTACATACATTTATCCAATTTACTTTGATATTTAAATTAGATATTTAATTTATAATTCTATATAATTTAAATTTTATAAAATTATAATGACAGAATTATTATTAATTTTTTTATATTTATCCAATTTAGTTTGATATTTAATTTATAATTCTATATAATTTAAATTTTATATAATTACATACATTTATCCCATGTATTTTAATATTTAAATTAGATATTTAATTTATAATTTTATATAATTTAAATTTTATAAAATTATGACAGAATTATTATTAATTTTTTTATTGAAAATAATTTTAATATTTAATTTATAATTCTATATGATTTAAATTTTATATAATTACATACATTTATCCAATTTACTTTAATATTTAATTTATAATTCTATATAATTTAAATTTTATAAAATTATAAAGACAAAATTATTATTAATTTTTTTATTGAAAATAATTATGTTGTATTTAGTCAAAATATATAGTTTTACCATACATAAAAGAGGTAAACGATGTTCTTATTGACTTCATTTGTGTGAGAGAATCCCATGCTCTTCAACTATTTGAGGGTATTCCATCCTTTTCTTTTTCATTTAAATCATTTTTCAAAACTTTGTTGAGATAAACCAATAAAAATAAATGGGTAACATAGTAGTAAAAAAAACACATATATTTAATTTATAAATTCATAATTTTTATTAGATAATATTTTCACTTAACATTAGCCAACCTCAATTTGTAACTTAAAATAAACACCTTTCATGAGCTGCCAAAGTCGATTTCTATAATGGTTCAAAACTTGTACTTAATCATAACCACAAACTTAAGTAATGCATGAGTATGAATAAACCTCCGTTTCTAACTTAAAATAAACACCTTTCATGAGCTGCCAAAGTCAATTTCTATAATGGTTCAAAACTTGTACTTAATCATAACCACAAACTTAAGTAATACATGAGTATGAATACTTGTTATTTGAGAGGCTTAAACTTGGATACATACTAAAACAACACTACACTTCAATACAAATAACAAAACTATATATTAGGGTAAAAATTAATTAATGGTTTAAAACATAAGTATTATTTTAAATATAAAAGAAAAAAAAAAGTTGGGTGAAAATATTGGTAACAATAATGCATATAACTAGTACACATTTAAAGCTTGAGCATGATATTCTTTTTGGTTTCTATAAGGCATCTTTGAAGGTCATTATAAAAGTGATGTGTTAACATGAATGGGTATGGATAAAGGTTAAATGGCCATTTGTCATCCAAATTCCAGATTCGATGGTTACCTACCCATTGAACACGCTACAATGATCAAGAATAACTTGTGCTTTGGATCCATGTCTAGTGTGAGATCCAATTTTCGTTTTTCGTTGCTTAGTACATTTAAAATTTTAACTTGTAAGGTCTTTAGCTAGATTGTTGCAGATACCTTCACCCGAGTCTTCAAGGAGACGAAACTTGGGGTTGCTTCGGCATCCAAGTTGGGAAAGTGGGTGCCTTGGGCATATGAACACGTCAAGGGGCTTTCCTAAGTATGAAGCGACCAAGAGATTGGGACACGTCAACATAAGGGGTGCACCAAGGTTGGGTGTGTCGGTCCCAGAGGGCACGACGGTTTGTGAGCGTATGGGTTCGTTTGGGTGTCTTGGTCTGCGAAGGAGCGCGATGATTCATTCGGGAAACCAGGTCCATGAAGGGGAAAAATGATTTGTTTGGTCATGGATTTGTGAAGGGGTGTGACACCCCCAAAGAATGTGACGGTTCATGATGGTGACCTTTGGAGAGCTTATAAGAGAACATGGTCACACAACCAAGGAAGACATTTTTGCAAGATAAGGAGAGAAAGAGAGCCTTGCGATTATGAGGCAGGCAAAGAGAAGGAGCTCCATCAAGGAGCCAATTCACTCCACTTGGGAGGACTTGTGTTTCTTTGAGGTGGATTCATTGGAAAAAGTTGGGCGAACTTCTCTTGGAATGATTTTGGTGAAGTTTGGAAACACAAGTCTATTGGAGGCATGTGTGAGGAAAAACTAAAATCTATGAAGTCTATAGAAACGAAGAGACAAAATCTGCAGAAATGAAAAGACAACAATTCTACGGGTGGGGGTACATCTAAGGTGCACTGCAGGTGGCTGCGAAGATGATTGCGACGAAGAATCTTGGTGACGATTTGTGTATGAGTGTCTTGGTGAGGTGAGGAGAGTCGTTTGACTCTGCCCTGTTGTAAATTTAGTCGGTAGTGCTCATGTTGTAAATATTTCGTAATAACAATAACTTAGCTGGGTATTAGGCATGGTTTGTGTTTCCTACACTATATCTATGTTTGTATTTTGTTCGTTCCACAATTCTCTTAGTTTCTCATGGATGTATGTTTATATATAACTAAGTGTTAAAGAAATTAACAAATGTTTAAGTATACAAAAGTTGCACTAGAGTGGGAGTGTAACTTGTTGGTATCCTAGAATGGAGTATGAGTATGCTCTAGGTGAAGAGGCATAGTCCAGACGAAGTAACCTTGGTGTTGCCAAGCAACCAAGCGAGAAACATCATGGTGTCACACACCCTCAAGAGGTGCACAATCACAAGATTTGGCTAGGCACACTTATGGGCACATGACATATGGTATCAGAGCTTGAATCATGCTCTACTACTACGATGGTGATAGTGACTAGCGGGTAGGATGAAGGCAATTCGTTGCGAACTTAGTTTAGTGGGAACGTTCATAGACTTGGTGAATGGTTCAATGCAATGAACTTATTCATTTAAAACTTTGCATCAAACTTACGAAAGAGGTTCGGTTGATGGTGCGATGGGAAGGTTAGTCTGGCTGCACACCTTGTGCATACCAAGAGCAAAGTTTGTGGGAAAGGAAGCACTTGGATAGGGTTTTTGACTGCATAACTCATCGCAGACTTGATCGCAAAGATAGAATTGGTTGGTTTGATTCATGATGGAAGTCATTGTCGGACCTATTGTGCACACCTTGGAGAGACCAAGCGTAGAGTTTGTTGAGTGAACCAAGCACTTGGGCAAGGTAGTTGAGCATGGGATCATTGCATGGCTTGTCGCAGATCTAAAGAAGAGGGTGATCACATAAGTGATCGTGAAGGGGATAAGTTCTAGGTTGCAACAAGGTGAAGCATTTGGGTGCGTTGGATGATCTGGGGTGACCTAGAGCAACACCATAAGAGGCAGTTGGTTGGGAATGTTTCCATCATAATGTCTCTGTCATGCATCACTGAGAACAGCAATTGAGTTGAGCTAGGTTGTTGGATGGGTTGATTGTAGCCTTCGGATGAGGTAGTTCTTCGTAGAACTACAATAGTCAGTTAGTAGCAATGTGACTTGACAGTGAGGCGGTGGGTGCATGGTGCCTTGAAGTGGAAGCAGTCAATGTGCGGAGATGGAAAAACATTGAAGATGAGTTTGACCAATTGCATGCGAAGTTTGGGACATAGACAAATTTTTGAAGTGGAAGAATGGAATCAACCTTGTATCGCAATGAAGGTCTTGGGAGTTTATGGCGTTGCAGATGGTGATTGAGGAGAGGTATGTGAAAAGTCAATCGCTTGGGAGGGAAGGCCCAAGCCAATAGACTTAGAACATGGTTGCAACGAAGGATGTAATTGAGAAAGTTATGATTGGTTTTGAGTTCTTGCATTTCCTAAGTGTAGCAGTGAGTTCTTTGAAGGGAAGTCAGATGACTTGGTGTTTCAAGTGCAATATGTTTCCATGGTGAGAACCAACAAACTTGAGGGTGACTCAAATGGTGCACAGATACGAATAAGTCTTGTAGTAGTTTGTGATTCCTTGGTTGGGAAAATGTGTGGAGAGCTTGAGACAACCTACCTAGACAAGTCATGTGGTGGACTTAAGCATATTTGGATGCATTCGTGGAGGTGGCTTGGGGAAGTTGCCTAACTCTTTGATCAGGTGCATTGGACAAGTCATTACGGTGAAGTGGGTAGTGAAGTTTGTTCATGCCAAGTTGAGAGGATGAGTGAGGTGCCTTAGCTAGATCTGTTGGGTCATGTGATGACTTGAAAGTCACGACAACAATGCCAAAGTTTGGATGCTTGTAGTAGGTGCAAGGAAGTTTTATTCCAGGAGACAGTTGGAGTAAATAGAGAAGTTGACCAAGAATGGTTGGCGGTCAATCTGAATGGGTAGAATGTAGACCAAGTGACCTTGTTGGTGTTCACTCACCTTTGGTATGGGACATTGGATGAGGCAAAGTGCACCTTGGTGACTTGCGAATGATTGTGCAATGACTTAGAGATCTGGTGAGGATGATTGGTTGGAGTCGGCAGAAGTATTGGTGCGAATGTGCATAAGGCATGGAAGATCTTTGAGGTAACTCATTCTACTTGGAGCGCTTTGGAAAGTTCATTGGGACATTTGAGGAGTGATGGGGTGCGACGATTTGTTTGAGAAACTAGGTCCGCAAAGGGGCACGATGATTCATTTGGACATGGATTTGCAAAGGGGTGTGACAACTCCAAAGGATGTGATGGTTTGCGATGGTGACCTTTGGAGAGCCTATAAGAGAACAATGGTATACAACCAAGGAATACAATTTTGCAAGACAAGGAGAGCAAGAGGGCTCTTCTATTATGAGGCAGATGAAGAGGAGGAGTTCCCTCAAGGATCCAAGTTGCTCCACTTGGGAGGACTTGCGCTGCCTTGAGGTGGATTTGTTGGACAGAGTTGGGGGAACTTCTCTTGGGATGATTTTGGTGAAGTTTGGGAATTCCACAGGTCTGTTAGAGGCATGTGTGAGGCAGAACCAAAATATGTGAATTCTACGGAAACGAAGAGATGGAGTTTGTTGAAATGAAGAGACAACAAGTCTATGGTTGGGGGCATTTCTGAGTTGAACCGTAGGTGGCTGGAAACATGGTTGCGATGGAGAGTCTTGGTAATGATTTGTGTACTTCGCAATAACAAAGAGTTAGCGGGGTATTAGGAATGGTTTGTGCCACCTGCACTATATATGTGTTTGTCTTTCGTTTGTTCTACAACTCTCTTGGTTTCTCATGGATGTATGTTTATATACGACTAAGTGTTAACGTAGTTGACAAATGTCTAAGTATACAAGAGTTGCATTAGAGTAGGTGTGACTTGCAGGTAGCCTAGAATGGAACATGTGTATGCTCTAAGTGAAGAAGCATAATTCGAACCAAGTAATCTTGGTGTTTCCAAACAGCCAAGCTAGAAATGTTGTGGTGCCACACTCCCTCGAGAGGTAGACAAATATTGCAGAATTAAACTAAGCACACTTGGAGACGTGACACAAACCATATCAAGATGATCGTACCGATTATGTTTTACGCCGTCCACATTTGGTACGTTGTTCATCATGTCTGTTTGCAAACACGCTTGTGCAGTTGTGGTCCAAATACATTAGAATCCACATTGAAACAAAGAGCGCACTCATGTATTGGGGTCCAATAATGACCACTAAATGGCTTCATGTGTGTATATCTCTGCGTTCTACGGACATTTTCATTACAATCTTCTCCCCAACTCATAACCCATCTCTGCCCTCGCAATTTGCACTTCGGGCCGTTCAAAGCTTCCTATTTCTATTTGCAATCTCCAATTAGCAATGGCATACCCAGCACCTGCATCTTCATTGTCCCCAAAACACTCTGAAATTCAAGTTGAAAGTCAGGTTCCTCCTCTCTATTATCCCGAATCTGCTGATGACTTTGAGGCGTCGACCTCCACCTCCACCACTGTTGATACCAATGAGAACAACAGCAAAAATTACGGGCACGATGTGTTTATAAACCATCGTGGTCCCGATGTGAAGAAGACCTTTGCGAGCCATCTCTAGCGCCGCCTTCTTTTACATAGCGTGAAAGCCTTTCTAGACTACCAAGAAATGCAAGAGGGAGAAAACATAACTGCTCAGATAAAAAATTCTATAGCAACCTCCGCCGTCCATGTTGCTATTTTCTCTCCTGGTTATGCCCATTGTTGCTATTTTCTCTCCTGGTTATGCCCATTCTAGCTGGTGTCCGGATGAGCTTCTCGACATGTTGGAATCGAAGAATCCCATCATTCCAGTCTTCTATAAGGTCAAACCTGCTGATCTTAGGTGGACGGGGGGCAGAGATGGAGTGTACTCGCGCCTTAAAGAACCTCCAAAAGAAGACGATGCATGACCCTGAAACTCGCGAAGAGATGCCACGATACAACTCCAACACTATCGAAATTTGGAGAAAGTCTCTTGCTAGTGTTTGAGAAATAAGCGGTTTTGAGCTGGACGCTTGTAATGGGTGAGAACTCAACACAGTGTTGTATTACGTTATGTTGGATATTTTAATTTATATAGATGGATGTTTGTTTCTTACTAGTTATATTTATATTGTTGTGAATAACAGGGACGAGGCGGAGCTGCTAGATAAGGTCTCTGAATGTTTGTTGAAAATGGTGAAAAAAGGACTCTATGTGGCCAAATATCCTGGATCAGAAGCTGAAACATTTTGAAGATTTCTTATCGCAACTGCCGAAAGGAACTGCCGAAAGGAAAACTTAGGGTCGCGGGGATTGTAGGGTTAGGTGGAATAGGAAAGACAACGCTGGCAAAACAATTCTTCAATCAGAAGCGTTCCTATTACCGTAGATCCTGCTTTTTATCCGATGTTAGAAATGCCGCGAAAAGCGGAGAAAGCTCCTTACTTGGTTTGCAGAGAAAACTTCTTCAAAGTTTGTTTGGACTAGATAAGCTAATACAAAGTATTGATGAAGGTTTAGAGGAGCTTTTAAGGAGTTTCCGTTATTTTTCTCACGGCTTATACTAATTTTGGATGATCTAGATCACGTGGATCAGCCTGATGCACTTTTGCCAGCTGAAGTTAAAGATACCCTTCCGTCAAATTGCTTAATTTTGATTACATCCAGGAACAAGAACTTTCTTGTAAGGTCAGGAGTACATGATTCATCGATTTATAAGTTAAGTGGCCTTAATACACAACAATCCACAGAGCTCTTCTGCCGCCATGCTTTCTGCCAGCCCCTTCCCCTCCCTGGTTTTCATTATCTGGTAGACAAAATTTTAAGGGTTTGCAATGGATCGCCTTTATCTTTAAAAGTGTTCGGGGCACATTTTTGCGGAAACAACAACGAATCTTACTGGAAAGACCAATTGAACAGACTTCATGATGTACTTCCAGTGGATATACAACAAAAACTTAAAATTAGTTATGATTCACTAGATAGAGAGGAAAAGCATATATTTTTAGATATTGCTTGTTTTCTAGTAGGAGAAAAGAGGGATACAGCCATAAAAATATGGGAGCAATCAGGCTGGAAAGGTTTTCTGGGATTTCAAAATCTAGAGGACAAGTCTTTTGTGGAGGTGGACAGTGAAAATTGTATACATATGCACGATCACCTAAGAGAATTGGGAAGAGAGATCGCTAATGATTCAGGATTCCACATCCCTTGCTTGTTGGATCGGAGGGAGAGCGTGAACATTGCTAGCTTCTTGCAGAAGTTAAAGGATTCATCTGTAAGTGTTTCAGTCATTCAAGCCTTTAAAGAGTGTATTCAATATTAACCAATAGAAATCTGTGTCCGGTGTTTAAATTCTTCAATGTTATTAAAGAAGCGCGATGTTTCAATTCTTGAATGTTTTTACAGAATACAGATGTTTAAATCCTTCAATGTTTTTAAAGAAGCACAATGTTTCAATTCTTGACTGTATTTACAGAATTGAAATGCTCGCGGAATTAGGATGGTTCCTAGTGCAGATGTTGGACTTGATGAGTTCAAGTATTGTGCGTCATTGCGGTCAGGTATGCCATGGTTCAAAAGGAGGATTCATGACCTGATGGGGAACGGCATGATGAAGCTTTGCAATAGACATCACAATAATCTTTCTACTGGTATTACTATGTCCAACCTGCAACTTCTTGTTACTGAAGATCATCTATTGGAACGCATTTTGAGGACGGTGGGTTTACCAAATCTGAGATGGCTTCGCTGGTACAAGTGTGGCCACTCTTCGAAATAAGAAATTTGTTGAATTAAAGTTTGTGTGTTCACGATAGATATATCGCACCACAGCGTTTCCAATGAATTTCAGCTTTGAAGTATCCGCATCTTTATTATAGTTAAAACACGTGAATGAGTTAGAGATTTGGGCTTCCTTTCAAAGTTTCCCAAGTCCATTGGAAAGCTCAAGCACCTCGAACAGATTCGCATCAGTTTACGGGACGATAATAATATGAGATCATTGCCAGAGGAAATTTGTCAGCTGTCGTCTTTGAAGCATTTCGAATTAATAAATGCTTGGAAAATGAAGTCACTGCCGGATTCCATTGGCAATTTGAGAAATCTCGAACACCTCAATCTGTCGTTCTCCTGCAGTTTGGAGAGGCTTCCAAATTCCTTCGAGAATTTAATTAGCCTTAAATATCTTGATTTAAGAGGTAGCTATAAGTTAATTATCTGGACCAAAACCTATGGAAATATCCCCTCCCTCCTACCCTTCCACTTCTCCCTTTCACGAAGCGCAGAAAGGGAGAAGTGGGAGGGCAGGAGGGCGAGGGACAAGGCGGAAACGAGGAGGCGTTGGGAGGTGGGCTGGGCGACGAGGGAGAGGGAGTGTANGGGGGAGTGGGCGGGGGAGTGGGCGGAGATGAGGGGCACTGAGTTGAGGGTGTACGAGGTATTCAGAATGGCGTGGGAGAGGGAGGCGTCGAGGGTGGAGAGGGAGAGGAGGGAGGGAGCGAGTCCAATCATTGCCTCTCCAACTTCCACGGTCCCTCCAAGAATTACATATAGCAGAATTGCCCAATACTATTGAAAACTTCTGCAATTTGGAAGTACTGAAATTAGAAAACTCCCTTTTGAAAATTTTGCCGCCTTCGCTCAGCGACCTAAGGAATTTGAAGGAATTGAGACTGGTGTATTGCCATCAATTGAATTGTTTGCCGGATTCCCTTGGACTGTTGTCCGAGTTGGAAGTTAAATCTTGTAATGGTCTGGTTGAGGTTGGAACATTGCCGAATACGCTCATACAGTTGAAGTTGATTTCTTGTCCTAGTTTGAAGAAAATTGATGGCCTTTGTGGCCTTGCAAAACTTCAGATTCTAAACATTAGAGGGTGGGAAAAAGTGGAGGAGCTAACAGGTATTGAAACATTGGTATCTCTGGACGAATTGCGGGCACCTGACTGTGGAAAGTTAAAGAGACTAAGGGGGTTGGGGTAGCTGACAAAGCTTAGACTACTAGATGTCAGTGGATGCAGCGAGATAGAAGACTTGGAAGGTGTTGAACATTTGAGGTCGTCAGAGAAGCTTTATGCCTCTGACTATCCCAATCTGCAGTGGGATGGGAGAGTACTCGAACAGCTGCCCCAACGATTGAAGGAAGGCATGCTCTACATTTGAAAATCAAAGCTGAAGAACGCAGTTTTTGCAATGATGACACTTCATCATCAGAATCTGCAGGAGAGCTTTCTCTCGGTGTTCAATGTGCCAGAGTGAAGGGCTGAACTATTCCATTTGTAAAAGGTTAAATACTGAATAGAAGAACCGTGAAACCAGGACATGTTCCTCTCTAGTATCTATCCTTATTTCAGCTAACAGATTGTTCGCATTATATTTTTGTGATTTCATCGGTTTGGAAAATATAATTTGAAGTAACCAACAAGGCACTAACATGAGGATTTTATTGCAACATTTGCAGACATCTGCTCCCAAACATATCTCTCGGAACTACGGAACATGACCATCTAGTTTTTGGCTTTAGGATCATCTCCTTTTAACTAAAATCAAATCAATCGCTAATGTTTATATCTTTTAAGTTTTAACCTTTTTTTAAATTATCAAAACAACATAAATTTTATTAAATATTTACCAAAATAAATAATATATTATAAAAATCTAGTAGCAACAAGAGTTTATAGACTGTAACCCCTATTTATTTTTAATAAATGTGATTCAAAGGTCGGACGAAAATAAGTAGATATGTACGACACGATGCTCTGCAGGGGTACAATTGAGTGTGAAAAATAAGTATACATATACCAACGTGGCAAAAGAAAAAGAAATGAATAACAATGTTTATATAAGCATGTCATTTATAGTATGGACAAAATGGGCTTCAAAAATGTTCTACAAAAGTATAAATACATTTTCAAACTTTTCATACTCTAAATAACTTTTGCCATATTTGGAATATGTCTTTCTAATTCTAGGCCATGCCCATGTATTTTATAGAGAAATTTGCAAGCTTTCCATGCCACTGTTAGCCAATAAAAGATTATATGATGGACAATTGAACATTTGTGTTTGGATATTTGATAAAATTTATTGGAAATAAATTTATATGCAAGGTTAAAATTAATTTTTCAAAAAAAAAATATAAAAATGCGATGCAATGTGTTGATATTAAAAGTGTAACTCAACCAAAGATACCCAAAATGTTTTTATAACATTCTCACGGAGATGGAAGCCCAACTATGCTTAAAGCCCGAAACTTAAAGACTATGTTGTTAGTTTGATTAGTCAACTAGGTTAAAGACTATGTTGTTAGTTTGATTAGTCAACTAGGTTAGCGGAGCCATTTCGCTTAGGTACTAATCCTTATATTTCCCACTTAATTTTAGTACCTTCCTTATATTTCTCACTTAATTCTATGATGTGCTTTAAGTTGGTTGTTTGTTTTTGTTAGGTGATTTATTAATGTAGATATATAATCTTAACACTTAATTTTGTGATGTGATTTTAATTGGTTGTTTATTTTTGTTAGGTGATCTATTAATGTACAAATATGATCTTAAACAATGATGCAAGGTTACTCTAAATATTAATTTAAACTAATGAATGCAAGAAAAGTTTTGAAATATTTGGTAAGTAGTATAATTGAAAAGGGTCAAATTATGCATAATGATAACATGGAAATGAAGGTAAACATCATTGTAAAAATTCTTTCACAATTACCATTAACCATTATGTAGGAAGTCAATTAAAATTGATTTAGTTATAACATTTAAAGCATAACACAAAAAAATGCTTATAAAATCATATAAACAATTAAAAAAATAAATGCTTGATAATTATTATGAAATCATATAAACAATGCATATATATAACAATCAACAAAAATATAGAGAAGACAAATCACTCTCATAAGATAACAAATCAAATAATGCACAAGAGAAATGAATGTAAGATAGCCTAATAATTTTGTTTCTTTATACAAAGTTCTGATTTCCTAGCAATCGTTTTGACTTCCTGCAAACATGATGTTTTCGAAACCATATGATGTTAAAACAAGTTAAGCCTTAGGCTAGGTGAAGCCCCAGACAATTTAAAGCCTTGGTCAACTCCACACTCAAATTATTTGAAGAGAATCTAAAATCATGACATAATTACATGGAAAATTATAATAAAACACATTCATT
This sequence comes from Picea sitchensis, assembly GCA_010110895.2. Taxonomy (NCBI): domain Eukaryota; kingdom Viridiplantae; phylum Streptophyta; class Pinopsida; order Pinales; family Pinaceae; genus Picea; species Picea sitchensis. The sequence goes on from SNQJ01S0229149.1 coordinate 14,241, forward strand.
GTAACGCCCCATATTTTGACCTTAGGTAGTTAGAACATTGTTGTTTACTAATCTTAATAATTCAAAGTTTAGCATTTGTTTGGAGTTAGTTAGACTTTGTTAGAAATTGAGATGTGTACCACTAGACCTATTTGTATGTTAC
>SNQJ01S0229150.1:0-14382 GCA_010110895.2 Picea sitchensis
AGATGAAAGAAAGCCTTGTATGGCTTGAAGCAAGCACCCAAGACATGGTATGGAAGAATTGATAATTTTTTGATGAGCTTGGGCTTTATTAAGAGTAAAGTAGATTCCAGTCTCTACTATAAGATTGAGAATGATGATCAGTTGATCTTACTATTGTATGTGGATGATCTGTTTCTAACAGAAAATGAAAAACTCATCATTAATTGCAAGAAAAAGCTTGCTTCAGAATTCAAAATGAAAGATCTGGGTCAGATGCACTATTTCCTAGGTCTGGAAGTGTGGCAAAATCCAGGTGAGATTTGTCTTAGTCAAGGAAAATATGCTGTGGAAATTCTAAAGAGATTTGAAATGATGGATTGTAAATCCATGACTACACCTATGACGACAAATCCAAAGTTATTATGTGATACTTCATCAGAGATAGTGAATGCCACTTTGCATAGGCAAATGATTGGTTCGTTGATGTATTTAACGAATACAAGGCCAGACATATGTTTTGTTATGAACACTTTAAGTCAGTATATGGTTGAAACCAGACATGTTCATTTGATCGCAACAAAACATGTGATGATATACTTAAAAGGTACCATTGAGTATGGTATCAAGTATGATGCAGATTGTGAGTTCAGACTACAGGGATACTCTGATTCAGATTGGGCTGGTAGTGTCACAAATCGTAAGAGTACTTTAGGATGTTGTTTTAGTTTGCGATTAGGTATGATCTCATGGTTTAGCAGGAAGCAAACCAGTGTTGCGCTCAATAAAACTGAGGCAGAAAATATGGCAGCATGTTTAGCATGTACTGAAGCTGTATGGCTATGGAAATTGCTTTCAGGATTATTTGATATTGAGTTAGATGCTACTAGTATTTGCTGTGACAATCAGAGTTGCATAAAGTTGTCAGTGAACCCGGTGTTTCATGACAAATCAAAGCATATTGGAATCAAGTATCATTTTATCCGTGATGTGGTAGAAAAGGGAGCAGTGAAACTTCATTATGTGGCTACCAATGAGCAGGTTGTAGATGTGCTAACCAAACCTTTGTCAAACTTCAGAGACAAACTTGGACTGGTCCCTCGTAAGAGAGAGTAAAGAGCTGCATATGGGATTCTGGTGATAGTACCGGGGCAAGTCATTTACAGGTAGGATGTGGGCTATTCTATTTTATTCTTATCTAGTATGAAAAAGGACTGGCTCTAAGATTACTCATCCAATATGAAAAACGACTGGCACTAAGTAAGACAGTTCTTGGTGAATTGACAGTTCTTGGTGAACTGTATAGCTTCATCTAGCATATGGCTAGTAGGACAGTTCTTGGTGAACTGCACAAACTGTTCTTGGTGAACTGAGTGAATAAAAATCATGTAATGACAACAATGTGCTCACGAGAGATAACTATTGATCCCAATGCTAACTATGGATACAAAACTTCTCTTGATGAATAGATTCTACATGGATCAACAAGTCAATAGCCAAGTAAAGACAAATGGATGTAACAGTTGGTACTAGGAAAATACCTTGCTAAGAGGGAGTGTTGAATTATATAGCTTTGGAAGCTATTTTCCCTATTGTAACTAACCATGTAAATAAAGTTTTGATATAGTGTTAACTTTATGTCAAGCATCAAACACATGACAAGACAACCTTATGCCATGTGTCAACCTCGTAGCACCTCTAAGAGGGCTGCTTAGGGAGGTTGTAGTGGCTAGCTTAGGGAGGCTGCTTAAGAGGGCTGCTTAGGATGGTTGGAATGGCTAGCTTAGGGGGGTTGCTTAGGGTGGTGGTATGACAGCTATATAACACTTGTCATACAATCCTAAGACAACAATTTAGGGCAGCCTCTAGAAGAGACAAAGGAAGTGACCTTTGGGAGGATTAGGAGGTGGCTCTTGGGAACTTTAGGAGTGTTAATGTTTATGCCATTATTATAGTTCTTTGCATTTCAATAGATAAGAGCATCATAAGAACAAGATCATTGAGAAATACACATTCACAAGAGACACGACATTTATCCTGGGAAACCCTCTAGGGGAAGAAAACCCAACAAAAACTTCCGTGGTTGTAGTGGCCAACTTAGGAAGCCAGCTTAAGAGGGCTGCTTAGGGCTGTTGGAGTGGCTAGCTTAGGGGTTGCTTAGGGTGGTGGTATGACAACTATATAACAGTTGTCATACAATCCCAAGACAACAATTTAGGGCAGCCTCTAGAAGAGACAAAGGAAGTGACCCTTGGGAGCATTAGGAGGTGGCTCTTGGGAACTTTAGGAGTGTTAATGTTTATGCCATTATTATAGTTCTTTGCATTTCAATAGATAAGAGCATCATAAGAACAAAGATCATTGAGAAATACACATTCACAAGAGACACTCCATTTATCCCTCGGAAACCCTAGGGAAGAAAACCCAACAAAAACTTCCTTATCATAAATAGCTTATACAATGTTCAAGAGATAACTCCAAACCAATACAGATAGTCTCCAAAAGATGCACTCCACTCTTCTCCTCTCTAGTAATTGCAACTTGCCTCACTTGCTCATTCTCTTATAAGGCAAGTGAGTTGTGTGTTTGAAGAGGCTAGCCCTTATTTATACAAGACTGCACGTGTGAAAGGTCACAATCATGTGGCCAACCTTCAATTCTGGTGGTAAACCCAATCTTAATTAATTGGTCTTCCATAATAACCTGCTAATGACTTTATTTTGTCCTTTGTAATTGTCCCATGACCAACCCGCAAAAGGGGAATTGGTCCTAATAATATCGGCTACGATTTAATCCAATAATGGGGATTAATCCAATAACAATAATAATAATAATGACATGATTAATCCTCAAGAATGGGATTTAATCCATCTACACAGAATGCTCTTCGCAGCTACATTATTTCAACACTCCCCCAACAAGAAGGGTATTCTCAACAACATCAAGCGAGAGAGGTTTGCAACATCAGTGGCATCAGGAGGAAAACATCGTCAATATCATCTTTGGAACATCTACCGGCATATTTCACGAAATATCTAAAGTTTTCTTCTTCATCGACAACATCGGCATTCCTAAAGAATGCCATCATCATCCGCATCAATATAACAAGAAATGATAATCTCATCACAAACATCTACAAGCACATCACGTTATTCAATACCGGCTCAATGTCACAACTAAGCCGGTAGCTTAGTGTCGGGCCACATCTTCTTTACGTATAACAACTAGGTCGAAGCAAGTAATATCATCATCTCGCTTTACATCTAACAACCAGGTCGAAGTTAAAGGAATCACGCTGGCCATGTTTTACATCTAACAACCAGGTCAAAAGCAAAGAACACACAACATCACGCTTTACATCTAACAACTAGGAAAGAAGCAAGGAACAAACGGCGTAATGCTTTACGTCTAAAAACTAGGTCAAAAGTGAGGAATCATCTTGCTTTACGCTCAACAATTAGGTCGTAAGCAAGGAATCAACGACGCCATGCTTTACGCCTACCAACCAGGTCAGAAGCAATGACTCAACTTGTTTTACCGCCTAACAACAGGTCGAAGCATGACTCATCTTTCTTTACGTTTAACAACTAGGTCAGAAGTGAGATGATGATATTAATTGATTTTGACCTAGTTGTTAGAAGTAAGGTATACATCATCATCTTACTTTACGTTTATTAGCGAGGTCAGAAGCAAGGATAATTTTTTCTTTACGTCTAACAGTGAGGTTTGAAGCATGACTCATCTTGCTTTACGCCTAACAAATGGTATTAGAAGCAAGGAATACATCTACTCCCCTTCGTGGAGTGGTCCGGACAATACTAATTTTATCTCTAGTGCGTTCAGACTTTACAGGAGATAGAGGTTTAGTCAACACGCTGAAGAACCCTGCTCATCCTAAGCAATGTATCGAGCTTCAAGGCTCCTCTCTACCATGTCATGATGAAATGATAGCGGATCTCAATGTACTTCGACCTACCATGGAACACCGTGTTTCTCTGTCATTTTAATGTAGCTTCGATTGTCACATAGAATCGCTGGTTGCTCTCATCTCCAAATCAAATAGGTTTGTCACAACTTTGAAGCCATATAGATTTAACCAGCGTAATTACGCGGTAATGTACCGCTCACTGCGTCGAGCAATACCGATTGCTTCCTACCGCCACGCAGATCATGGTCGATCCCAACCGAAACAAAGATCCGAAGTGCTTTTTCGTCAACGCCTACCACCGGGCATCGCGATATCCACTCAATGTGAAGTCAGCCATCTCCATCATAATGTAGATCATAATCCACCGCACTTTAAGGTACCTCATCACATGTTTTGTGTTCACCTAGTGGTGAACACGTCCCGGCTCTACCATAAACCGACTCAAGGTGTTCATCATGAAATGACAAGTGTCCGTCCTGGTGTTCGCCGCACATCACCGATCCAATAATCATTCAGACAAAGGTGGTACTCCATCAACCGGACTAAGTATCTAATTTCAATGCCTTCAGCTTCCATGGGAGTATTCATGGACTTGTATCTCTAGCATGTGTAATCTCTTTAAGATTTCGACCGTACTCCCTTGGTTAAGGAAGATTCTCTCCGAACTCTGCCATACCTCGTTAGCCTAAGAAGTAAATGCATTAGACCAAGGTCTTTTCATTTCAAATTCTACGGCAAGGGTAAGTCTCGCTACATTCAACGGTGAGCTTTTCTTCTCCGCTAAGAATAAGTCATCCACATACAGAATAGTATTAATCGGTTCATATCCATAATTTTGAAGTAGAGATTGAGTCTCCGCTTTACTCTTGGTAAAGCCCAAGCTCGCCAAGAACCTATCTATACGGCCATACCAAGATATAGGAGCTTACTTCAATCCAGAGTAAGGCTTTCTTCAATCGGATGCACATGAGACTTCTTGTCTTCAACCTAAAATCCTTGGTGTTGCTCTATAAACACTTCCTCTACGAGAAGACCATTTAGGAAAGTTGTTCACGTCCATCCGGGTGCAACTTTCATTTCATCTTGGCGCTAAGAGCTGCAATGGCTCGACCGGCGTATCCGGCCACAGAACGAATGTCTCTTCATAGTCGATACCTTCCTTCCGGGAAAATCCACGAGCCACAAATCTTGCTTTTTATTTCAATACTTCCATCATTAACATGTTTTATTTTGAAGAGCCATTTTGATGATACCATTATCGTACTTTTTGTCCTGGGAACCATCTACACATCACTTTATTATGGATTGTATCCTCCGCTGCGGTGCATCTCGCTTCTATTTCTTCTTTTCCTGATACCTTCAAAGCATGTGGGTTCTTCTATCAGTAGATTGCACATCAAAAGTCAGTAACCGAGAATGGCTTTGGGCTTTTCACTTGTCTCATGGTTCCTTCCGAGGCACCATACTCGCGATCCCTAATGAGCTCTCTTGCCCAAGCGTGCTTTCTTTTATGGAGAAGGTCACGGAGGGTGTTCTTTTGAACTTCAAGTATGGTCATGATCTTCGTGAGTCTCCTCATCAGGGGAAGTTACAACTCTTACAGTGTTCTCGGCAGCTCTAGGAACTTCTCTCACTTATTTTGTCGTCCTGGGATTTACGTGTTCCTCTTCATATACCCTTCAAGTTGGTATCTTCTCGATTTCTTAAGTGCCGCTTCTTCATCAAAGGTCATGTCCCTCGCCATCTCAATATGGCGGTGACCGTGTATGTAGATTCTGAAGGCCTTGCCTTGGATACTTCACAGTATACTACAAATATTCCCTTCTTTTTTTGAGGGTTCCAACTTGTTTCTTTCTCTTTCGCAGATATGGATAACATCGGACTATTATTGATAAATCCGTAAGCGATTAACTAACCGATCTCACTAGATCCACCGGGATCTAGAACAGAGCAAGATGTATTACGACTCTTTCCCCAGATTTTAACCATTGAATTAAATAAGAGGCACGAACAAGACGCATCTTTATGATTGCTTCCCTATGGTCTTTGTTGTTCTACTGCCTCCAAGGTTTCGTACCAAGACCAAGACAATGTAAACCAACCAAAGTGAAGAAAGCACAACTATTCAACAGCCTTCAATCTATGTATATGGTCAAGGAATTATACAATAAAAGTGGAATCAACTTTATGGGAAAGGGACATATTAATGTATCATATTAATGGAAAGTAAAGAGATTACAACCTCGAGCTCCTGATGTCTGTAAACTTCCTTTCTCGATGGCCCTTGGTTCACACACATTCGTTTCACTCTTGCATGAAGAAGATCAACCACCTTTGATAAACTTCTTGGAGTTTCCTAGTCGAAGCATCTTCACACAATTCTTTTCACCAATTCTCCAATGAATCTTTTTTAACCTTCTGTTTTGTTTAACCTTTTTCCATGAGAATTCTCAATATATAGGGAGAGAATGAATTAGTTACTTGATAAGAATGATCCCAAAATGTCGTGGAATCCAAAGCATTAGATAACCATTCAATGCCATCTCATCCTTCTAGAAGATTCCTTTAGAAGCATCGAATTTATCTTTTTCCTTGTTTTAGAAAGAGTTCGCACCATAACAGTTAGACACAGTGCGAAATCCTCACACCCTGGCTTAAAGCAGCATGCGAGAATCAAGCATTATCGCACCCAAATATACTAGCAACCTACGAACAGTCCTCAAAAATGTGATTTCTCGAAAGAGATGAAGGTAACTTTTATCTGGAGAAAGTTCTAATGAAGAGCCCGAGTACACCATCATCAATACATCATTAAGGACGACCAAAATCATGGGTAATGACGCTCAAAGTATAAGGTTGGAACCTATGACAACCTTCCATATACTGTGTTTTACGTGTGTGTCTGGGAACCAGAGCACACCTAACGGAACCCGCTAACAATCAAGCATTTGGTAATATCATATATACCTATTCCGGTAGGTGATTCTACACTCTCGCATCACGTGACGACATTATAGACATGGGTCATGGCCACCAATCATACACCGTGGATCCCGTCAAAATATAGTACAAAGCCACCTATGGGTTACTGTGGATCTATGAAATTTCAAATCAATACAGCCACCATACATTAATGGATCTACTGTTCTAAATTATACATACCCATTGCAAACTGGATCACAAAGATAATATCCAAGTTCTTCAATCTCGTCGCCCTAAGTACTAATCTAATCATGTGATTACATATGTTGAAGTCGAACATGTAGAAACCAATTTGATTACCGGGTCATTGATGAAACCGCTAACAAGCGGTGGAAATCACCATTGATATCAATGACTCCCAAGGTACCATAGTACAATCCATTGGGCGTGAATAAATGAGTTGAAGTCGAACATCTGAATGAATCTTCATCAGAGTCAATGATGTAAACCCACCGTCGAAAAGCTGGTGAAAACCCCGCCATTGAGGCATGCAAGTCTAAGGTACTAAAATGATTTCTAAGTCTCGATTCCGGATAATGAGTCAGTCGAACAAAAATCCCTCGCTACATGAGGTCTTCTGGATGTATCCCCATCAATGACACGTAATGAGTAACATATTTTGAAGGTGAAATCGAGTATGATGTAACTTGGACTAGACAAAGGGAAGGTCGACACGGAGAGAAAGGATAACCGGCAGATGGTCGACCTAATATAAGTTTCAAATGGACTTCTCTTGAACATATGGGTGACACCACCAATGATTTGGCAGCATTGACCAAAATATGACACGTGGAATGACCTTGTAATCAATCTAATGAGAGACAAAATGGATTTCCCAAACCTGCCAAATGATGAATGGGGTGTCATGTTCAAGAGCCACACTTACCGCCACCAATACCATCGAAAACATATCCTTTCCAAATTTTCCACCATTTCGGCTGTGCAATCTCTCTCATTTCAATGCTAAAGTTTGAGGAGGATAACATACGAGTTGATATTAGGTCCTTCCATTGATCCCTATGTTTTAACTTAACCTAAGGAAGGAGTGGTTCGTCCCATCAATGTCCGGCCAATGTTTGTTTAACGAGTCCAGATAGAAAAATCACAGTTTTTCAAGATTATAGAGCTAGCAACACTAAAAAATAACTTCCTCTCAGCCTTTTCGTAACATAGTCCTCCGAATCGACCTAAAGAGATACCATATCGCTCACCGGATGCTTATTTCAAATACTTTAGCAAGCATGAAAAATAGCAAGGTCGCCACATCTTTTCATGTTTAGAGAGTCCTAGTATGGCATAGCAACTTCGTCCGACTGAGTGGAAACTTGGTCCATGGATGTGGTGGGTGTTATTCCATTTCTTTGAGCACAAATAACCCTATCAAAACCCAAAGACCCGCCATAATATTTGTTCAAAAACATTTAATTAATTAAATAATTAATTAAAAAACTATCTAGACTCGACGAATTCCACGAAACTTTCTCTCGCGACCGTCTCCGGCATGGTTATTTACATCATCTCTAAACAATCGCTACCAAAGGATGAGACCATTAGAACGCCGCTCACCACTTTGGAGAAATTATTAATGGTGGGAGTGAAAAAATTATGGAAATCAACCGCTAAAAAGCCCAAATACAACCCGAAGTGATAAAACCCTTGGGGAAAGGAACTCTCCCAATGAAAACATCCTGTACCGACCTAACTATGATCCATGCGCATCTATTACATTATTAACCCACTAGGGGTGCGGAAATTGCTTACAAAATTTTGTACTGGAGCATCAAATGCCCAAGTAGAACCACTAAGCATGCTTGCATTCCGATGATGCATACTACTTATGAGCGATGAGCGACCCCTTAGTCAATAGGCGTCGAAGACTAACATCAAAAGGTTATTGATAACACAGATGTTGGACCGTACGACCTCCCGAATTTTCCCATCTAGCTGCGAGGAGAGGGTATATAAAGCACCACAATACATCGAGGATTATCAAGTAGTGGAACGTAATCTAGAGGGCCCTGACCGCATATTCCAAATATGACTCGAAGAGGTTCACCTATCGGATCAACGCCATAATCGTAGGGGTATCAAATAACCATGAATCGATCACCGTAGGGTTGCTAGGCGCTAGGGTGCAGTTAACGTTGAACGCCATCCATGACGTCACTTTCAGAAGCTATGGGCTTCAATTTTGATATTTTGGTCTCTGAACAAACTTGTAAAAAACTCTTTGATCGTTATATATACAAATGGCTTCTACCGGGTTACTTTACATTTGTGTACAATTTCATGTGTTTGATTTTATAAAATGATTCAAATGTTCCATTCAATACAATTAGCTAAGCATTTCGTTAATGTATTTAGACATCTAGGAATATGTCGATATTCAATATGATCAAAAATACCGTTCCAAGAGGCTTAATTCAAGAAATAATAATCTGCAATAATAATGTAGGACTTCGATTAGAGTAGATATTACTTAACCGTAGTACTACAAGCTGTGAATCGAGTCGTACAACAAAGTGACGGATCTTAAGTGGGATAGCATCGGTCAATAATTCAGTGACTGCGCTATATTCTGTGATGTTTTTAGTTGCACGACTGAGGAAAACAACATGTAGACTGATTAATTTGTTTTTAGGTGCGTAGATTTCCCAAGCGGCAGATGCTAGGTTCTTAGTACTATGACTAGCGTCATTGGTGAAGCCAATATAGGGTAGCTAAGACTCCAACATATGGAAACCAAACACAACGCCACATAAGGGTAGAGTCCAGATAATGACAAAAGAAAGCCATAGTAACACACACAAAGTATGATACATTAAAATACAAGTATTTTTGCACAAATGATTTTATAAATTTTCAAGTACAACCCATTCCTAACTCATAAAGGGATACCATCATAATCTAACAACTCTCATATGCTTTATTTTTCCAAAATTGCTTAACAATATAAGGATCCGGCCATTGGTTCAATTTTCCAAAATTTAACGCATCTCGACCTTGTTCATAGAGAAGAACAAGAACACATTCGGAGAAAACGTGAGGCTTGACATGCTTGGCATATTGGTCTTTGACATGTTTCTTCTGGGATTTTATTACTAGGGTGGCATCGAAGCCTTCGCCTAATCGCATTAGATACAATAGACGCTCTTCTTCGCCAAGTGTTGGGTGGGAGTTCAACAACTAGCTTCAAAGAGGGTATCTCGTATTCTATAGGAATAATGAATTCCACACCATAGACTAACCGAAAAGGCGTGAACCCAGTAGCACTCTGGACAGATGTCCCATTTCCACAATGCCGAAACAACATTGTGTGTGTCGTCCTGTTTTATGCGAATTCTATCATCCCATCGCAGCATAATTATGAGAACTTTGTTGATTTCCTCAACCTAGCCATTGTCATGTGGATAATAAGTACGCTGAGTTAATATGACTAAGACCCAACCTTCCGTAAGTTCAGACATCATAAATTCCTAAAGTGGCTGCATCGCGGATCGCGATCTATAGCTTGGGGAACAATTAAAACGAAGCTATGACGTGTGGGTTAAAGAGAAATAAGGTCGCTGGGTCTTTCTGGTATTATTGAATGCCGGCACGTCAATCTACTGTGAAAAGTAATCAATCCATCACATGATAAACCATGCCCCCCACAGTGAGGGTGACATGTCGCGAAATCAATGCCCCATTTCAAAAAAGGACCAAATGAGACCATTGTGGTGAAGAGGAGCAGATGTGACCGAATTTTCTGATTGTGGGTCTAGTAGGCATGGCATTTCTAAACGGCAAGAATGCAAGCCGTGAAACAAAGAAGGCCGTCATTCCCCGGCCAGAAGATCTTTTGGGCGTTAGCATACCCGTGACTTGGCGACCACCACATGCTCCGCAATGGCAGTCATTCAGAGCTTTCGGCCGGTTTAACGTTAGACAACGCCGAATAACAGAGTCAATTCCTCGACGGCAAAGAGTATCCCCGAGGATAATGTATTGACGAAGCTTGATAATGGCGCGACGCCGCCGCATAGACAAAGCAAAGCCTGAAAGTCCGGTTTGGAGATAAGTATATAATGATATCCCCATACCAAAGATCATCGCTATTAAGGAAAAGCAGGATTCACTCCGCAATGAATCTATCGCTACATTTTTCTGCAGTAATGAGGAAAATCACATATCAATTCATCAAAAACTAAGGATTTCTTAGACTTGGTGCTGATCGTATCTCCAAATCAAACTCCGGAGGGATGACAATCCATTTGGAGTATTTGCCCCAACAATTGACGGTCAAAATATGTTGCATAGGTTGCAATGAGAAATCACCATAGTTTTCCGTGAGAGGATATAGTGCCATAAGCGTTGGACCGCTTGAATGGCGCTCATACGCTTTTCATTATGTTGATACTTGATTTCAGTTGTTGTGAGACTTTGACTCAAGTAGTAATAACATGTTCGTCGCGGCGCATCACCCTCTTGGATGAGAACCATGCCATTAGTGTACCGAGGCAGCAAGATAGAGGAAATAATTACGACTATAATCGGAGGGAAAGAGAAGCGGAGCACAAGGGAATATCAACCTTAAAGCTTCAAAAGCATTGTTTGCAATGGCATCCCAGATGAACTCCGAATCTTTCTTAAGTAGCCGCGCAAAACCACGAGTAATCTCAGCGTAATTGGGAATGAAACGCATCAAGCAAGTTTGCTTCCCAAACTTTGGTAACCTGGCGCAGTTGTAGAAGGAGGGAGATTAAGAACGCTTCAACCTTATTAGGATCTACCCGGATCCCTTGACGCGGGAAACGATAAAACCCAGAAGACGGTCGGATTCTACACAAAAACGATGGCGAGGATTTAACCGTATAATGATAGAACCGGCCAACGAAATAAAATGGTCCGTGAGGTAGGGTGATTGACTCGGCACATAGAATGAGCCGGTAAATCGCCCAAATAGGGTTGAACGATGTGCTTTATATCATGAAAAGTATAAGACATAGTGTTGTCGTCCTTATGCACATTTGCAAACGTGAGTTAAGTCCGGCCCACTTAGTGTGCCCTCTGAGACACAATGCCCGTTCTGCCCACACCGGCCACCTTGACTGGAACTTCTTCCTCTAGGCTTATTCCTAGGGAAGCCATGGGGGGTTGTCCCTAGTTATTAAGTTAATTTAATTACAATGTTCTAGGAGTTAGTTTTCACCGATAGAACTGACGAGAAGAATGCAAGTAAACCTACTTAAATGTTACCTTTTCCCAAGTCAACTAAGACTAGTGCCCAAGGTTGGGCAATGGGGTCAACTATGTGTAAGGGGTGGTTCGCTACAATATACCTTGGCTACTCAAATCAAACTACCCTAACCCCACAAGATTAGAATTATACAAATTATACCATGTTACAAAGTTTACAAGATATACAAGTCAAATACAAGAGATATGGCAAATCACACCCTAGGGGCTACATGCCCCAAGTGGCACTTACCTCACTTGGACTGCCTTCATCGGCATCTAACCATAAAGCACTCAAGACTCAAGAAGGTTATGCTTTCCCAAGTGGGATACTCAATCCCCTATTGATCCACACCACAACAATGATAATTGATTATTAAGATGTATCAATGACAATAAACCAATATATCACAACACCATAAAAGAATAAGCAAATTAGTTGCAAGAAGAGATACAACAATGAATTATCACAAGTAAATGTTATCTATCCATACATCTACTTCCCAAACATATACAAGTGATCTATGCAACTAGTGTCTTCTTAAGTATTTTAGGATCTCCCACCCCCTAACCATGTGTGTGTGTCTCACCTCGGTTTTGCCAAATAACCCGCTCTGCTCAAGATAATCGGGTTTACCCCACTTCTAGCTTCCAAGGTCACCTCGTCTACTTCACCATTACGCCTAGTGAAGTCGAGAAGGATCCTTAACGGACCATCGGATTGTCCCCCGCCACTTCCCCTGTAAAGATCTGCCCCTTCCTCAGCCTGCTTTAGATATGTAAAACAAATATCAAAGACCCCTAAAATGTTGCAAAGTGTTTTAGGGACCTCGGGTGGGTCTTTAAAGTGTGTTGTAATCCTTTTTATTTTCAAGCACTCGTTTAAGCACTTTTATTTTAGTTATTTAGCTTATGGCCGTGAGCAAAGTGGGACCTAAAAGAGTGTTGAAATAAAACCATTACAACATCATTCTCACATATATAAAGATAGAGCAATATAGTAACGAAATGTTTAAACCATCAATGTGACATTACATGAAATAACTTCAAAGAGATATACCATGTAACCATTAACCATGTAATGAAACTGAAAATAAGCTTGAAAGTACTTAGATGTTTAAAACATAAGTAATGTGAGATGGATGATGTAATGTGTGCTTGCAATAAAAATGAGATAGCTTAAAGTCAAATTAAAGCATGAATATTAAGTGTTTAAACCATCAACATTTCTAGAGTATAGATAAAATATCATTGCTGGTGTCAAATTAAAAGCCAACAAACATACAACTTCTGAGAGATTAAACTACGTTCATTATACCCGTGAGCATTAAAGATGTGTATGTGAATAAGACTAGATTAATGAGTTAATAATGAAAAGGGCCAATCTTAGGCAGTGAGCATCATCCAAGTGTGGGAGATGCTATGAACAATTGTAACTATAAGCATGTAGATTAACAAGAGATACTTTGCAATATGCTTAAAAGATATGTGAGCTTAAAACTTAAGTAGGTCAAACCATAAGCATTAAAACACCAAACAATAACTCACATGTGCGTGCAGATCCAATACTAAATTGTGATTACAAAATGTGATTAAGGCTGTGAATAAAAAGTGCTGTGTGAGATGAGTGTTTAGGACAGCAGAAGATAATGAATAGTTAAAGCATTAGAGATATAAACAGCAGACCATCACATCAACCTAAGTCATAAGCATCTAAACCATTCAACATCAATCTTAAGTGTGTGAAATGCAACTGTTAAAGATATGACAGCTTTAAGAGATTAGCAGATTTAAAGTATTTAGCACAAGTACTAAGTTGTTAAACACAATAAGATTATGTTATATGCATTCAAAGCATGTGATCAAAGCGAGGCATAAGCATATGATTTATACTAAACTACTAACCAAACTGTGTGTGATGTGCAGCAAAGAATGTCAACAGGCCGTGGGCAAAGGTGTTGCCTATAGCAGCAAGGAATTGAGGTTTGAAAGCGCCAGAACAGGGTTAGGCCGTGAGGTGTGAAGATGCCAACAGCAGCAACCAAAGAGGGTGGGGCCGTGAGCACTAGGTGTTAGGCCGTGAGCTAAAGGAGGTGCCTCCTTTAGGAGGACCTCAAAACACTGTTTAGTTTCAGTTTTAGAAAGAGATAAGCACCCTAAACAATACCACTTAAAACTTATGCTAAGTTACGAATAATGAAAGCTTAGAATGATTATACAACTTAGCAAGTAAATTAGATCACCATATGCAAACTAAGATCAGCTAAATAACTTCAAGA